>JAESVK010066656.1:0-10388 GCA_017140935.1 Hamamelis virginiana
GCATATTGACAAAACATATGTAATATATCAAGCGGAAATAATGCTACAAACATCCATAAAACACCAAATTGTATTGATAGTCAGAGAAAGTTCAACATTCAGTTCATTTCAACATTCAGTTCATTACAACAGATCCAAACAGTCAAGGTTACAAAAAAAACCATACATATTCATTTCCCTTGATTTAGCAATAAACAACCTTAAAAACTAAAAAACCTAAAAACAACCTAAAAACTAAACAAAAGCCCTCTCAAAAACTCTCCCCCTTTTTGTCACAAACAGACAAAGGGATCACAAGGTGGATGGATCAAAGCCAAGGCCACTATCATCAAGGTGAGGAGAAGACGGTGCAGTATACCCCAAGCCGGAAGGAACAGCAGAAGAACCACCCGAAGCATCAGAACGCTGACTGGTAAAGAGTGAAATGAGGTGGTCAATCTTCGCATCAGTGCGAGCCTGACTGATCTCTAATGCAGCAATGTGCTGATGAAGACCAGCAATGGTCATGGGGTAAACAAGAGGAGCAGGGGGTGGAGCATCATCAGCAGCAACAGCAGGAGGAGCACCCTCATCAGAATCACCTCCAGGAGTAGAGGTATGTCCACGGCTGCGATCAATGCAAGCCATATCAATAGGACCACGAGTTGGCTTCTCGGGCCTGTCAGATGGAGATGTCTTCACCCCTAACTTCTTGCAGAATTCTGTAATCATGGCACCGTACGGTAAAGCCGTCTTGACCTCATGAACTCGAGCCACAAGGCGAATGGTACCCCAAATGAGTTTGGGAAAATTGATAACAGCACCATTCATGAAAGCATAGTACAAACGAGCCTTTGGATACTCAAAATGGACACGGCTACCCCCGGGAAACAAGTTCCACCACAAGATAATGTTCAAGGCACGAAATTCCTCTTTGAGATTCCCTTGAACAAACTTTCCATTCTTTAACCCAGCAGATGTGCAAAGAGAGTGGACAAGAAGGTCATCACTCACATTAGAATCATTGTCAAAAGAAAAGGAAGGAGAATTAGGAGGAGGTAAGGGCACATCCAAATAGTCAGCTATCATCTGTGGAGTCACAGTAATAGTCTTCCCTCTAACTCTAGACACTATTTCAAAGGTTTCGGTGTTCACAGTGTGGACACCCATATAAAAACTCTTGACAAGAGAAGGGATAAACAACTTGATGGGTTCAAAGAAACGACCTAATTTATGAAATTGAATCATTTGGATGAAAAGAGTGTCGGTCATACCCTTGGGAATCACTTGACGCTCACAGATGACTGGACGTCTCTCAAAAACTTCCTCCTTAGTGAGCTTTGAATGAGCAAATGAGGGTTCCTCATCCAGTGGGTCTTCGACATGGAGAGGATTTGGAAGATTAGCTTGCTCTTGAGGAGAGAGATGAGCATTCTTCCTCTTCTTAGCAGCGGGGGCCTTGCCCTTCCCTTTGGAGGATGAACCCCCATGACGTGAGCTATCACCACCAGTCATGGTGAAGATCACAACTCGAATCCACAGAAATCCTAGACAGAGAAGGCATATATCGCTCAAAGATGAAGACATACTGAGTAAAAATGCCTTGGTAGGGAAGAATAAGATACAAATGAAGAACCTTATGCAAAGAGAGCTCGAACCAGAGAGAAATATAAGGGAGAAAGTGAACAGTATTGTGCGAGAGTTAGCCCTAATATTCAAAATTCACGAAGTTGGATCGATCCAAGTGTGGTCTGGATCGATCCACTAAGGCCAAACACAGGACAAATAGAATGAAAAACCACTCTGGATCGATCCAAGTTGAAGCTGGATCGATCCAATTTGCATATACAGAATGCATGTTTTGAGCCAAATTGATTTGGATCGATCCAAGTTGAGTCTGGATCGATCCAAGGTCCTTCAAGGCAAATTGATGAAATATGAGATGCACTCTGGATCGATCCAGATCAAGGGTGGATCGATCCACTGTGAAAAAAAACACACTGAAACCAACTTGAGCACTGAAAAATATGATGAATGGACACTTGGATGCAAGAATAATTGAAATATGACAAACAAGAGGCATTTAAAAACAAAATGTGAGCAGGGAACAAAACCTATTAACACATCATTTTTGACAAATCTATAGACCAAGATCCAGACTAACAAGGAACTGAGAATTTAGGCTACAAACATGATAAAAAAAGCATGGATATGATAAGACAATGATTACCACCAACATGCAAAATGGATATCATCACAAGATTGAAGATTGTAATATGAGAATCCAAAGTAGTGAGTGTGTGCAATGGTTAGATCAATTCATATCCATGTATAAATTAGATGATGTAGACTCAAAATGATTTGGAAAATTATGCAATGATTGATAATATAGAAGTCAAACCAAGTAGGTAAGCACAACTAACTCCTTATCAAGATATCAAAAAGCTGAATAAGGAATCCCAGAGAAGACAAATGAAGATCATGAAACAGGATAATCAAGTATTTTAGCGAGAACTTTTGAGCATAAGCATGACAGCTTTTCAAGACAGGATTTCTAGTCACAGAATTTGAAGAAAGATCAATTCTCCTCTTCAATATAATTTGTTTTCAAGTCAATGGATTTGAAAGAAGATCAATTCTCTTCTTCAATTCATGAGAATATTTCCTTTTCATTTGAAATATGAGGCAAATTAAACCATGACCCAAACTTATTGGGAATGAAGATATAGAGTGAGAAATCCCATAACCCAAGATGATGTGAATACTTGAAGGGAAGGTAGTAAAGTCTACTTATAGGTCAATCTATATCACAAATACATAGAATAATGATCATCCCATTTGACTCCATACATCATGAAAATTATATCATAGAATCAACACAATCAAAACCAATAGTGCAAGAGATTTTCAGATTCAATCACATTGAACAACATACAATAAGGAGATGATATAAAGTGCACATGATAAAACCAAGATAAACTCATATTTAGTGTAATTATCATGCATGTATCCTGCACTCCAGTAACTTCAATCAATCATACAAATCCCCAATGCTGTTCTCAAGTATTCAAATCTAACATTATCAAGAGGTTTTGTGAGAAGATCAGCAAGTTGATTTGTAGATGATACAAATTGCATTGACAGCACTTTATTTTCAACCAAGTCTCTTATGAAATGATGTCTTATGTCAATATGTTTGGTTCTAGAATGCTGAACAGGATTTTTGGAAATATTTATTGCACTCTTATTGTCACAAAATACAACTAAACTTGAATCCTTGACTCCATAATCACTTAACATTTGTTTCATCCACAACAATTGTGCACAACATGCACCAGCAGCAATGTATTCAGCTTTAGCTGTTGACAAAGCAATGAAATTTTGTTTCTTACTGTGCCAAGAAACCAAGGAATTTCCAACATAAAAGCAACCTCCAGAGGTGCTTTTCCTGTCAGCCACATTTCCAGCCCAGTCGGCATCGGAATATGCAGCAAGATTAAGATTGGTATCCCTAGAATACCAAAGACCATAACCCTGTGTGCCACTCACATAGCGAATGATTCGCTTGACAGCATAAAGATGAGACTCTTTAGGATTGGACTGGAATCTAGCACAAACTCCAACACTATATGAAATGTCAGGTCTACTTGCTGTAAGGTAGAGCAAGCTACCTATCATGCTACGAAATAAGGTTTGACCTACATCCTTTCCACCTTCATCCTTGGAAAGTTTTGTGCTAGTGCTCATTGGTGACCTAGCATGTTTAGCATTTTCAAGCCCAAATTTTTTGACAAGTTCCTTTGCATATTTGGATTGGGAAACAAATATCCCATCATCCATTTGTCTAACTTGCAACCCTAGGAAGTAAGTTAATTCACCAACCATACTCATTTCAAACTCTCTCTTCATTTCTTCAGAAAAACTATGAGCAAGTGTATTCAAAGTTGATCCAAAAACAATATCATCAACATACACTTGAGCAACAACAATTGACCCTTGCACCGATTTGATAAACAGAGTTTTATCCACACTTCCTCTAGTGAAACCCCTCTCTAGAAGATAGGATGTCAATCTCTCATACCAAGCTCTTGGAGCTTGTTTGAGACCATACAAGGCTTTCTTCAGCTTGTAGACATGAGTGGGATGATGTGGATCTTCAAACCCTTTAGGTTGTTCCACAAACACATCTTCTTGAAGAATTCCATTCAAGAAGGCACTTTTCACATCCATTTGGAATAGAGTGAAATTGAGATGGCATGCAACAGATAACAACAAGCGAACAGACTCAAGTCTAGCAACAGGAGCAAAAGTTTCATCAAAATCTATACCTTCTTCCTGAGTATATCCCTGTGCAACAAGTCTGGCCTTGTTTCTAACAATGACACCAGATTCATCAGTCTTATTTTTAAAGATCCATTTAGTTCCAATGACATTCTTATTTGATGGTCTAGGGACTAAATCCCAAACATCATTCTTGACAAACTGATGAAGCTCTTCTTGCATGGCAATAACCCATTCCTCATCAAGCAAGGCTTCTTTGACATTTTTGGGTTCAATCTTAGAAGTATAACTCAGAAATGTCATCTCATTCTCAATTTGACTCCTAGTCCAAACTCCAACTTCAGGTTTTCCTACTATATTCTCACTAGGATGATATCTTTTGGACCAAGAGTTTGAAGGAATTGAATCATCAACATGTGTAGAATTCATCCCTTGATCATCACTACCTTTTTCAACTTGAACATTAACAACATCCATATCTTGAGATGGTGAACAAGGAGCATTAAATGTTTCATCTTCAACATCAGCAGATTTGTCAATTTCTTTACTCACCATATCATCAATGACCACATTTATCGACTCCATCACAGTAGAAGTCCTAAGATTGAACACTCTATAGGCACGACTATTTGTGGAGTACCCTAAAAGAAAACCATCATCACTCCTAGAGTCAAATTTTCCTAAGGATTCTCTATCCCTAAGAATGTAACATTTGCTTCCAAAGACTCTAAGATATTTCAAATTGGGTTTCTTTCCTTTCCATAATTCATATGGAGAGCATTGAGTGTGAGGCCTCACATAAACTCTATTGATGATATGACAAGCAGTATTGACTGCCTCAGCCCAAAAGTGTTTAGCTAAAGATTTGCTCAAAAGCATGACACGAGCCATTTCTTGAATGACTCTGTTTTTTCTTTCAACAACACCATTTTGTTGAGGTGTTTTGGGGGCAGAAAATTCATGATAAATGCCCTCACTGTCACAAAATTCACTGAACTCGGAATTTTCAAACTCCCTTCCATGATCACTTCTTAACCTAATGATTTGATTGATAGTACATTCTTTCTCAATTTGAAGCTGCCTACACAAAGCTTTGAAGCTTTCAAAACAATCAGATTTTTCTCTGAAAAATTTTACCCAAGAGAATCTAGAGAAATCATCAACCATCACAAAAATGTATCTCTTTCCTCCTAAACTTTCAGTTCTCATTGGACCCATGGGATCAACATGAACAAGTTCTAGAGGTCTAGATGTATTAATACCACTTGTTTTCTTATGAGACACTCTAATTTGTTTGCCCTTTTGACATAGTCCACAAACACTTTCCTCAATTTTGTCAAACTTAGGAACTCCTCTAACAATTTCATTTTTTGACAATTTTGAGAGATCTTTGAAATTTATGTGACCAAGACGTTGATGTCAAAGCTCAACATCATCAACTTTGGCTCTATTACAAACGAGGGACTCATTTGGAACTATTCCATAACAATTGTCACTTGTTCTTTTTCCTTCAAGAACACACTTCCCATCTTTGCCAAAGACACGACATGTAGCCTTGGTGAAGTTCACTGAAAAATTACTATCACAGAGATAACTAATGCTAATAAGATTAGCTTTAAGACCATCAACAAAAAGAACATCTTCTAGCTTAGGAAAGCCATGAGATTCAACAATCCCCTTACCTTGAATGTTTAATCTATTACCATCACCAAAAGTGACAGTCCCTCCATTACACTCTTCAAGATGAACAAACAAGGACTTGTCACCTGTCATATGACGAGAGCATCCACTATCAAAATACCACTGTTTACTCTCATTTGCCCTCAAGGCAGTGTGAACTACATTACATTTAAGACTCTCCTTTCTTACCCAAACTTTATTCCCTGTCTTAACCTCATGCAACTTAGGAAGCTTTTTATTTGATCCCAAATCAACTTTTACCCTAGGAGCATTTCTTGGTCTAGACAACTCATGATTTTTGTGAAGGAGAAAACAATTTAATCTAATGTGACCAACCTTTCCACAATGATGACAAGTAGGTGAGAATTGCCTAACTTGACCTTTATTCATCAACTTGAAACAATTTGGTCTTGAATGACCAATGACACCACAGTGATGACAAATCACTTTCTTTTATGAGAAACTCTTCACTTGAGTTTTTCTTTTTCTAGGACAATTAGGTCTTATGTGGGAATCTTCTTGAAGGAATTTGGATTGAAGTGAGTCCTCTTATGACTAGGTTGAGACAAAGTCTCATTTTCAAGAGATGACTTGGATGAAGGAACAAACTTGGTTCCTGATGTTGATGGACCACTAGATGATCCAACATAGCCTAGTCCAGATTTATCACTAAAGGACTTCCCAATACTAAGAATGTGATCCAATTCTTTACTCTCATTGGACAATTTCAACAATGTTTCATTTGTTAATTCCAATTCCTTTTCAAGATTTCTAACCTTCAAACACAAACAACTATTACTCTCAACCTCCGTCTTGAGTCTTGATTCAAGACTCTTTACTTCTTTTTGATACTCACTCATTTTTGACACACAAGATTCATTATCCTGTTTCAAAAAAATAAGTTTATCATTCAAACCAAATTTTTCAGTTTTCACATCTTGTATGTGTAACACATGATTTTTCAGCTCTTCTTTGAGGATCTCAATTTTTTACTCATCAGACTTGACTTTCAAGGCCAAAGACACATTTTTCTTTTTAAGTTGATATGCCTCTTCATAGAGGTTATCATAGGCCTTTTGAAGATTAGTATCATCATCCTCTAGACTTTCAGACTCATCACTAGAAACTCCTAGCAATAACTCTAAGTCATCTATGTCCTTTTTGTTGGATGACACCTCATGATTTTCCAAAGACACAACAAAAGCTTTCAACTCATTTTCCAAAGCAACATCAGACTATTGATTATCCAAACACATACAAGCACCAATAAGATCATCAAGTACAATGGAATTTATATCTTGACAATTAGCAAACTCAACAACTTTCATAAAGAATTCAGAAGACAAGGATTTCAAAATTTTGTTAACAATTTTTGAATCATCCACCTTTTCTCCTAAGTCATTCAAGGAATTTATAATGTCACAGAGTTTTGTGTGGAATTCACAAAAACTTTTATGGTCACTCATCTTGATAACATCAAATTGATTCATTAGACTATTTAGTCTATGATTTTTCTCAAATATGCTTCCCTCATAAACAATCACAAGATGATCCCAAGCTTGTTTTGATGTTTCAAAATTTTCAATTAGCTTAAGATCATGATCATTTAGAGCCTCACATATTAGTTTGAAACCAATTTTATTCCAATTTTGAGATTCAATTTCATCCCTACTCCAATTTTCAAGAGGTTTCAAGATGAGTTCACCATCAGTGTTTAACATGGGATGTGACCAACCCATTTCCACACTTCTCCACACATTAACATCAACGGATTCCAAAAAGATTTTCATCTTAATTTTCCAGTACATGAACTTAATGTTCTCCAACCTTGGAGGTTTTTGAACACAAGTGGATTCACACAAAGAATTTGTAGTCACAACAAAAGCAGTGAAATTACCCTCCTCATTTTCAGACTCATTCTCGTGAGAGGTATTTATTCTCCTCATCACTATCACTCAAAGTAGCATTATGAGCTTTGTTTTGATTTCTTCTCTTTTCAGGACATTCTGCAGCCCTATGACCAGGTTTGTGACAATTGAAACATTCTTTTCCAGTTTTTGAATTCCTATTGTCAACTTTTGATGATGATGTCCCTTGACCTCTGTCAAACTTTTTATTTTGATTTGAAAAACCTTGTTTAGCTTTGAGATATTTTTTGTATTGTTTAACAAACAGTGCAAGTTCATCATCATTCACATCAAGAACATTTTCATGTGATTTAAGATCTTCCTTCATTGAAGATAGAGCAATACCTTTGTTTTTAGTTTTTGAATCTTTTAGATTCATTTCAAATGTTTGAATGGATCCAACCAATTCATCCACTCGAATTGAACCTATGTCTTTGCTCTCTTCAATAACAGTGATTTTGGGTTGAAACTGATCAGGGAGAGATCTTAAAATCTTTTTGACAACTTGAAAATCAGGAATTCTTTCACCAAGATTAAAAGAGGAGTTAACAATATCACTCAATTTAGCATAAAACTCTGAAAATGTCTCATTTTCTTCCATGCAAATTCTTTCAAACTGAGAAGTGAGCATTTGAAGTTTTGAGTTCTTGACAAGGGTGGTACCTTCATGAGTTATTTTCAAAATATCCCATGCTTCCTTGGATGTTTCACACATCATGATTCTACGATATTCGCTAGCAGTCAAGGCATTGCAAATAGCATTCAGTCCTCTACTGTTCCAACTAGCTTTTTCTAATTCTTCATTTTCCCATAAATCAGCGGGTTTAGGTATGGTATCCTCACCAACTTTCATAGTGGGAGGAGTCCAACCTCTCTCAACAGAAACCCATACCCTTTCATCTAGAGATTTCAAGAATATTCTCATCCTAGCCTTCCAATAGGCATAATTTGATCCATCAAACTTTGGTGGACGTGTGACAGAATTTCCTTCTTCCATGGAAGAGTGAAATTATGATCTAGAGACCCTATCACCTCGGTGTAAGCCTATCACAGTGAATTAGGCTCTGATACCAATTGAAAAACCTAATCCCTACTAGATCACAAGAATTTCACCACTTTTAAATTCAAGCAACAAGTATGAGATAAATCAGCCACACTCAAGAGACATGGTTTGAGTTGAATGTAAATATCAAGTAACATGTAGATCGAAGAACACAGAATGAATCAACTATCAAGAGGGATCCATGAACACAAGAATCATTCCATCCTTCTTGATAGCTAGAAATCACATCAACAAGTAATGAACGAACACACGATATACGTGGAAACCCTTTCGGGAGAAAACCACGGGAGAACAAGAGCAATCCACTATGAAAGAAGAGTTATAGAGATTATACCATACACTCTATCTCACCAACCCATGGCCTAGTGTACTGAGATCTCATCAACTCAGTCCATCGAGTCCTCCTTCTTCAAAGCTTGCTCATCAACTACACAAGTAGTCTCACTCTTGATGTCTTCATCCAAGAGCCATGAGAATGATCCTATCTCCACAGATGATTCTCACAATATGTATATAAATTTGGTTTCCAAGGTTTCTAATCCATTCTAAGAAGAGTCCATGATCAAATGATGAATATTCAAGCTCAATCTCAATTTAGAAAGTAAGAACCACAGCCCACAAGTGAAGAACCAAGATAGGTCTAAGAATAGAAATCTTTTCTGGCGGCTGAGGTCACTAGAATCTCGAGTGACCTATTCCTTTTATAGTGTGATCAGTAACCAATGAGAAAACAGGGTAAATATTAGGCAGAATTAGGGTTTGCACGAACTTGGATCGATCCAGGCAAGACTTGGATCGATCCAAATTGAATTGGCCAAAAAACAGCATTCTGTAATAGAGTTTAACTCGAAACTGGATCGATCCAGCCAAGGCTTGGATCGATCCAGCTTGGCCAATTTTCAAATTTCCAAATATGAATTGTGAAGATGCAAACATGGGATCGATCCAAGTCAACCTTGGATCGATCCAAGTATTCCTAAACTCCCAATTTTCAAAGGTGTAAACATGGGATCGATCCAAGTCAACCTTGGATCGATCCAAGTATTCATAAACCCTGATTTTTACAAGTTTAAACAGGAATATAATGGGATCTAACCTCCTAGGTTCAATCCTTAGGTCACTAGGTCACTTACCATCCTAATCCATGAAGATATAGAATCATTTTGGCACAGCTTCACTTGTGATCATCAGTACACATCTATAAATGTACAATCCCAAACCAAGTTTTGAAACGAAACAAGCCAACACACAAACACTAAACCTAACAATCTCCCCCTTTGGCAGTTTCGTGACAAAACTAAAATATAAAACAAGAGAAAAAGAAAATGAATCTAAGAAACCTTGAAACAAGATTCACTCCCCCTCACTTGTACAATTATATAAACAAAGCTAAACAAAAACCAACCATGACTGAAGAATCATACATTTCACATCCATCTTGATCTGTTAAACCTGCACACGCTTCACAAACAACCTTA
>JAESVK010066658.1:0-10248 GCA_017140935.1 Hamamelis virginiana
AATAGGTAATGTAAAAGTGATCAGCTAAAATAACTTTTAGCTAAAATAGAGAGCCATTTGTGAAAATTTTAGGGAGCATGGTTGTAGATGCTCTTAGGGATGTAAGTCATGAGAGAGGATTTAATATATAACAACATATTATAACTACATTGCGTCTCTAATCTATAGTCGAATGATCATACCTTTACGTTTTGGTATAGCTAGTCCAAGCTCCTTGAGTAAAGCCTCTCTAGCCGTAGATTGCATCGTGTATATATATATATATATCAAAATAAAAATGCATATTTATATTTATAGTGGAATAATCGAGTCGACATTTGCTGAGTCTCAACTTTATGAATAATGATTTAGATCACTTGAATGATATAACGGTCATTTAAGTATTTTTTGACTTGATTATAATTATATATTTATATTTTTCCATATTCAAATGTAGTTGATGTATAAATATAAATTCTAGTCAAATTAGCATTTTACTTTCAAAAATTGTGTGTCACGTGTGAACGAGACATAGGGGAGATTTCTCTTGGCCTTGAACCAAAAGCGATCGGGTCCTCGAATCTTATGCTGATTGGCCGCAAAACTCACGCTAGAACGAACACCCACGAAATCACCAATATGCGAACCAAATAAAATCTAAAATTATACATATATTTTCTGCTCCGTTGCTTTCTCTGTCTCACACTGTCCGATTGATTGCGAATCATCACATTACACTTCAGTGACATTTACACGAGCCTCTTCGCCGGCCAAGTTACCTGAGATCGATTACTCCGGCGTGTACGACGGAGATTCCCTGTATAAAGAAGAATCTCCATCGTCTTCCTGTCTTCTTCTTTGACATTCTCCTACTTCTTCGGTCGTTTTCTCGGTCTTTCTTTGATTTTGCGTTTCATTCTTCCATTTTCTTTACAAATTCAATCGTTTTCGTGTTGAATTGATCGGTCGTTTTTTTTGGACCTAAATCTACCTCGATTTATATATTTATTACTCAATAGAGCTTCAATGTCGTCGTTGAAGACGGAGAAATTCATTTTTCTTGAACGTTAAAGGAGAAGAAAAGATTTTTTAGGGCATTTTTTTGGGGGTGGGGGATGTTTTGAGGAGGCGGAGGCTTTACTGAAATGGAGAAGAAGCCGGAGAATGAGAAAGGACGGCGATGTGATGGGTGCAATCCAGTTAAGAAAGCAGGGCCAGTGTCAATGGATCATGTTCTGTTGGCTTTGCGGGAGACGAAGGAAGAGAGGGAGATAAGGATTCGTAGTTTGTTTAGTTTCTTTGACGCAGCAAATGCTGGGTATTTGGACTTTGCGCAGATTGAGGCTGGCCTTTCTGCTCTCCAAATTCCTTCCGATTACAAATTTGCAAAGGATTTGTTAAATGTTTGTGATGCGAATAAAGATGGACGCGTCGATTACCAAGAATTCCGGCGGTATATGGATGATAAGGAGCTCGAGCTTTACCGCATCTTTCAAGCCATTGATGTTGAACATAATGGTTGCATTTTACCGGAAGAGCTCTGGGATGCTCTTGTTAGGGCAGGTACAATCCTACTCTATGAGATCCACTATATATATATATGAATTTTTCTTTTGGTTTCTTTAATAATTATGTGTTGATATTGTTAATTATTCTATGTTGCTTGGGATGATCTTCTACTGCCATGGCAGCTTTAGTTTGAGTGTTTCTTGCTTATATGTTCGAAGGCTCACAGCCTTGTCTCTAGTTTTCTCATTTATAGTGCACAATGCCATCAATAACCTGCGTAAGCTACAAAGAGGCACTGTGAGATACTGGAAAGTTGGGAATTGGATTTCTAAGTGATATTACCAAGCTTTGCGCCTTCCAAAAATCTTTATTTATATAATTTCCCTTTGGTTGAACTTTTTAAAAGTATTTTATATATATATATATATATATATAATTAGCAATATTTTATTTCGAAGCAATAAATAAAAATTAGAATGTAATGTTTGATTTTTTGTCAAGAAATCAAATATTGCTAAGTTTAAAAAGCAAAAAAGTAAGGTTTTCTGTGCCGAGTGATAGAAACCTAACCTTATCCCATATCCCAGTACTAATAAATGAGTTTTAATGTGCTTCCATGTGCTCGAACCCGAGAACTCTCCTTGAAATTGGGAATACATACCGCTAGACTACAAAGCCATTGGCTTGCACCTTCTAAAATTTGACTGTTGGTTTTTTGTTAATTAGGAAGGTTGTTTCATGATGGGTGCCATCAACATAATTCATACTGAAGGATTTTCTTTCACGTAATCACGTCCAAAATGACTAGAGACAGATTGATCACACTGGTGACAAAATAAATTTGGAATCTAATAGCAGTTGATGCGATTACCTGCAATAAGGTTGAACCAGTATTTTGCATCTTCTATCATCCAACTTTTAGCTGGTTATGAATGTTAGCTGTGGAACACCCCTCTCTTTAGGATGAGGAATGTAGAGCTTCAACTGGAGGTTTTATACACCCTTTTAGACAAATGAATGTAGAATCTCTAGAAATCCATTGTTCTTCATTACAATGTATGTATAATTGTTGATGTGTAAGAAAAGATTTATCATGTGCAAGCTAGCGGTAATATTCCTTTCTGGTGTGTTGAAGCACATATTTACTGAACATACTCTATTTTTTTTCGTCTGATTAATTTGCGTGATTACCCTGGCATAGGTGTAGTAAACTAGTAATTCTGTGTTTCATTTGGAAACCATGTAGGAATTGCTTCATGATTTATGTTACGTGGACACTTAAGACATGTGAAGTACCCATGTCATGTCCAACACCACATGGTATTGGTATTGGATATGCGTCATGCACACTTGTCAGACACAAATCTCATAAGCGTGTTTGAGTAAAGAAAGAGATGAAAACATTCCCAAGAACTTTGACTACTTAAAGTGATGCCTTCATGCCCCGACATTTGGAAGTTAAATGAATCTGACTCCTAGACACCGATACCTAACAATCTAACATGTATACCTGAGTCCATGTAACATGGATCACAATTAAATCTTCAACCTCTACCCATCAGTATCCTCGGTAGATGTCAATCAAAGTAAAATTTGCAATTGATTTCCTTTCTCTCAATTAGATATGATGTGTAAAGGTTTAAAAGTGGGTTAGTTTCGCTCAGTCTCGATCTAGTCAGCATATGCTTATATATCTTATGTAAGCATGAAAGCCATAGATAATTGTGAGGGCATATTTTGAAAAACTGACCGTTGGATTAGATACTGTACTAATGGATGTCATGTATGCCAAAAATCATGGTGATCCAATTTCAAAATTTCAAAATATAGTTATGAAAAATTGTGATCGTTGAAAACTGTTGACTTTTCTGAGAAACCGATCGTTGGATCACTATGATTTTTGGCAGACATGACATGCATAAGTATAATATCTAATCCAATGGTCAATTTTTCAAAATGTATATCCCATAATTACATATGGCTTTCATTCTTACCTAAGCTTATATAAGCATATGCTAACTTGATCATTTTTGTAGTTTAGCTAAATAGGTTTGTAATGTAATTGCATTTTCATATATTTTGAAAAATTGATCATTGGATTAGATAAACTAATTATGAATTTCATGTTCGTCAAAAATCACAACAATCCAACAGTTGGTTTTTGAAAAATGTCACAGTGAAAAATTGTGACTTTTTTGTTCTTTAAAATGTCACAAGTTTTTCCCACTTAGTTTCTTCAGAAACTGACCATTGCATCACTATGATTTTTGGCGAACATGAAATTTATAAGTAGTTTATCTAATCCAACAGTTAGTTTTCAAAATCTGTTATGTATTTGGCCCTATAGAGGTCACCCTATGCAAAGTTGCGTAAGGTGCACCTTATAATAGAAGGCTTATATGTGTGTGTGTGTGTGTGCGTGTAATTTGGTTTCTCAAATTTTTTTCCTTATTTCATACCTTTAAATGGAAGTGTTGTCAGACCATAGCTGGTTCTTTTCATTCTATAAGCCACACTAGTCTTTCTTTTATAGGGATTGAACTTGATGATGAGGAACTTGCCCTTTTTGTTGAGCGCGTAGATAAGGATAATAATGGGGTTATTACATTTGAAGAATGGAGAGATTTTCTTCTGCTCTACCCTCATGAGGCAACTATTGAGAACATTTATCATTATTTGGAAAGGGTATGTCTTGTTGATATTGGGGAACATACTGTTATCCCTGCGGGCATCAGCAAGCATGTCCATGCGAGCAGATATTTAATTGCAGGAGGAGTAGCAGGAGCGACATCTCGTACAGCTACTGCTCCTCTTGATCGCTTAAAGGTTGTTTTGCAAGTACAAACATCACGGACTGGTATCATGCCAGCAGTAAAGGGCATATGGAGGGAAGGTGGTTTCTCGGGATTTTTCCGAGGCAATGGATTAAATGTCTTGAAGGTGGGACCTGAAAGTGCTATCAGGTTTTATGCTTATGAAAAGCTGAAAGGTTTCATCGTGGATGCTAAAGGGGAAGGAAAGAAGTCTGATATTGGAACTACGGGTCGCCTTTTTGCTGGTGGTGCTGCAGGTGCTGTGGCACAGGCTACCATTTATCCAATGGATCTTGTAAAAACTCGACTACAAACTTATGCCTGTGAGGGTGGAAAAGTTCCTAGCCTGGGAACACTGTCAAAGGATATATGGATTCAGGAGGGACCCCGAGCCTTCTATAGGGGCCTTTTTCCATCTCTTCTTGGGATTGTTCCTTACGCAGGCATTGATCTTGCAGCATATGAAACTTTAAAAGATATGTCTAAAAAGTATATTCTTCACGAAGGTGGTAAGGTCTTCTTTCTTCTTTCCAATATTTGCAAAGTCTCGACATCTCTTTTTCACATTTGCTTCTGTTTATATGTTTCGGATCTGCTATTATGCTTGTGTTGAATTTCTTACATTTTCTGTAGATCCTGGTCCTCTTGTGCAACTGTGTTGTGGGACAGTATCTGGAGCTCTCGGAGCATCATGTGTTTACCCATTGCAGGTTATCAGAACAAGGTATAGTATTGCTGTGTCAATTTCTCTAATAACTTCTATTCATCTCAGCCTTTCTACGTTGACGCTAATTCCATTCTGGATTTCAGGATGCAAGCTCAGCCCATTAATACAGCTACTGCTTACAAGGGAATGTCGGATGTATTTTGGAGAACTCTACAACGCGAAGGATTTTTGGGCTTCTATAGAGGAATATTTCCCAATCTGCTCAAAGTTGTTCCATCTGCAAGCATTACTTATATGGTTTATGAGAGCATGAAAAAGAGTTTGGATCTGGACTAGAGAATTATAGAGTTTGTCTGATGACTAGTTGTGATTTGACATGGCTGACCATTGAGTTCACAAATTTTAGTAGATTATATGATTGTTTCAGTTATCTTATGGAATATTGTATTGCTAGTGTTTAGATATCTTGAATGGGCAAAATTGGCTTGTCCATGACCAGTGATGGCTTGAACCCTCATCAAGGCATCATATGAATTACTTGAAATTGTTGTATGATACGGAAACATACAAGAAACAATTTACTTAGAATCCGATTTTGTAATTCTTTTTAGTTACTTAATTTTTATCGGAAGTACTATTGATCAGAGTATGTGTATCATCTTCTGTATATCTTTCCACATGCCCTGTTCTCTACACAGCTGCACCTTGTATACATTTCACTACTACAAAAACTGTCAAAGATGACAGTATTAAGACAACAGTTTTAAAAACCATCGTTAATATTATATAAAAGACGACGGTTTAAAGTTTTTCAATACTATCGTTATTGGTCCCCCATTGATGACGGTTTTTAAAACTGCCGTGAAATCTCTTCCCTCTCATATCATCGTGCCTCTCTTCCTCAAAATGAAAACCTAGCTTTTGGTTTGGTGGTAATAAACCCTCTTTTCATTATCCATTTTCGCATTTCCCTCCCTCACACTCGAACTCGAAACCCCAACTCTCTCTCTCTCTCGTGCAGAAGCTCGAAAGCTTCATCACCTTCTCCACCTTAATTAGGGTTTCACCACAGGCTCTATTTTTACTCTCCTCTCAATCAAAACCCTAACCCTTCTCTCTCTCACTCTTGCGCACACCATGATCATCTCCTCTCCTCTTAGCCTAAACCTAACCCCCTATCTCTCCTCTCCTTCTCCATCTCTCTCTATCTCAAGCATTCAAACAATGATCTACTGGTATGTGCTTTTGCGACTCCCTTTCTGGTTCTCAATATCTTTCTTTTGGTCTTTATGTGCTCCTTCGTAACTCTCTCTCTCTCTCTCTCATTGTCGACAGTCTCTCCCTTTTAAATGCTTGGTTTGGGACCTCTTCTATTTTAATCTTTTAGTCTGATTTTTTCATAATGAAACTAAATTTTATTTTTTTGGTTTTCCCAATCCTAACCATTATTATTATTTTTTTTTGTTTATTTTGATTTCAAAAATTTGGAGTTTATCTTCTACACACACACACACATATTGTAATATTTGGGGGTTTTCTAGCACCAGTTGGAGCTCTAAGGATTTGAGGCTATGGCTTGATTTGAAGAGATCAAAGGGCTGGCGATCTTAGAAAAGTGGAAGTGAGTCATCGAAGGTTTGTTTGGTTGTATTTTCTTTCATTTTCTTCATCTTTATTGGTGACTAAGCAGGTTCTATATATATGTATGTATGTCCTCCAGTTGACAAAGCATGAGATCTATAATTCATGTTATCTTTGGAGAATAGTAATTGTATTCTTGACAAAAGTATTTATTTATGTTTGGTCAAACAAAAAGCTTGTCATTAGTTATCTTTATGTTTGGTTCATTGCAGAAAATGCCAATGGAAGAACACAGTTAAGAAGCAAAATGCAAGAGAATTATGTCTTCATAAAGGTATTTGCATTACCCTTTTCTTAATATTATATTTGATTTATCTTAAATGTCTTCTTTGAGGTACCCAAAATGCCTAGTTATCAGAATCAGACCAGCTCGGCCGATTGGACCGGTGAACCGGACCCCTAACCGGTCTGGGTTTATTATTGGTCCGGATAAGGAAGAAAACCGGAGTAACCTGCCTTGAACCGGCCTAAGTTAGTGTGAACCGGCTGATCAGACTAGTCGAACCGGTCAATTAATAATTCAAAATATTTTTTATGGAAGTTGCAATCCTTGACGTTTGAACTCCTAACCTCTTTAAAAGAAAGAAAATAGGAGTCCTTACCAGTATGCTATGCTTTACTTCTTGTTATTATAATGCAATCTATAAAATATAACCTTATTACATTTATATACTTGTAAAAATCTCAAATATATTTAAAATAATATATATTTTTTAATTAAGCGGTCTGACCGTTGACCCAATGGTTAGACCAGTGAACCAGTGCCTTGGCTGGATCAATGTCTGGTCCGGTTCTGATAACTATGCCAAAATGTCTTCTTTGTTGGCCAAGTATAGAAAAGGATATAGATTGGTGCTTTGACTTCCTCTACAATTTTTTATTTATCTCCACAGTAGACAGTTTTTTTCAAAGGATGTTGCTTGTTCTGTTACCAAGTTGCAAATCAGAAATTACAAAAAATAAAATAAAAATGCTAATAAGAAGAATAGGATTTAAGGCTAGGAAGGAAGAATGAAGAAGACAAAGAAGGGATGACCAAGAAGAAGAGAGAAATGTAGGTTATGAAATGGATTAACTACTCAATCTTATATATATATATATATATATATATATATATTACCGAAATGATAAATATGCTCTCTATCTGGTTGGCTTGTTAAAGACATTGGAAATTTGGAATTAACTACCTATGCCATTGTGCGTGTGCACAAGGGAGAGTTCAATAGGACCTCATCTTTTTTCTCACATATCCACATATTAGTAACTGCAATGTTACAAAAATGCTGTGGATTTGATATTATTTGCTGCAATTGACAGAAGTTAAGGAAATATGACTTGGATCGTGTTTAGACTATTATTCACAAACTATCTGATTTCTGCTGTCCTGTGTTGCATTTAAAGAACTGAAAATTGCTTTGCTGAATTGGCAGCGTGACTAATGATTAGTTCTTATAAGCTTTAGCCGCTGGATAATGATTAGTATGATAACATTACATCAATGCCACAAATTTCATATTAATTGAAAGTTGAAACAAGGGATGGAACTTAATGAGATATGACTTAGATAATGTTCAGACTATTTATAGACTATCTGATTGCTGCTGTCCCTTTGTTGAATTTCAAGGGAAAAATTGTGTTGATGAATAGATAGACTGGATAATGATTGGTATTTGTATGCCCTGTCTCATGTTAGTTTTCTTTGGAGGATTTTTTACTTTCTTCATGCTTCTATTTCAGGATAAAAAGATGTGGATTAGCTCTATCCAAACAGGTTAGAATGGTCACTCCTTCCTGGATAGTATATTGGATGTATCATTCTTTCACTTTATTTTATTTTATTATATTATATGTTTCTCTTTTGATGCACATAGAGAGTCACTATTTGCAGCACAAGACTTTGGACCACTACCCAAAGTTGGTCCTCTTACTCAAACTTGGGCATTCACTCTGGACTGCACAAGACTTTTACCATCGCACTGGACAATGGCCCCTAATAGAAGGCTTTGTTAAGGTGAGTATATATAGCTGATAATGTGTCATGTTATTAGCATAGCAAATAGTTTATTGTGTTAGTAAGCCGGGGCATATGCCTTGTGCATTAGGAAGGCCTTAACTGTCTCATTGCTTCTTTTTTATCTGTTTAGAAGAAAGAGATTGCAAGATCTTCAATGATAACGGCAGTACCTTGGGCTTTATATTGTTAATGCTTCAGTGTTTTTAAATGAAGAATTCAAAGCCATTGCACCCTCACATTTTTAGAGACTAGTTGGCTGCCCTATCTTGTTGTTTAATTCATCTTGCTATTTGTCATTTTTTAATTTCCCTTCGTATGGACTGAGTCGGCTTGAACTGATCGACTGATTGTCCGTGTTTTTTTTTTCCCGAGTTATGGTTCTTGTTGAGCTCTTATAATGTTGTCATAACTTTCTCAATTTGGTATCGCCCCTGCAGTTGCGCCTCTCATATTGTCTGGTCTATTAGTGTTGCATCTCATCAACTCTTACCTTTGATTTAAAGGTTCTTAACTTCTCATTTTAGCGTAAACTTTAACTAATATTTATACAGGTTTGCTTTTTTACATGTTCTATAGATCTTCATGCACATCTAATTTTAGATTCCCACATTGTTGGCCTTATTCTATAGATCCTCTTTTTATGTTGAATATATTTTTCAGTTCCTCTTGGAAGTCAAGAGCCTGTATTGCTAAATGTTTATGCACTAGAGTGTATAAAGTTTTTCAAATTTTAATCATTTATCATTGAAACTATTGATTTTAAGCATTTTTTAGCTTTGCCAAGCAACGGAAGTCAAACTAATTTCAAAATCATTTTATTTATTTATTTTTGTTTAATCTCTAGTAATTCAATCACCATCATAATAGAGGCCCTATCAACGATACTTAAAAACTTTCATGGTTGATGCATGCATCTAAGACGACACTGCTCCGGCGATGGTTGGAAAATCATCGTAAAAGACCTATTACGACGGTTTTTTACCGTCCTTAAACAGTGTTTTTGTAGTAGTGAATTTACTCCCTTTCTTTACTGAATGAAGGTAATGTTGCTTTCCTTAGGAATTGCAAAATTTCGATTTAAACTGCAACAGGAGTCCCAACAAGGACTTGAATTTTGTCCTTGAAGATTTAAAATGTAATGAAATATTTTAACGTGAGCTTCTTTATTTTAGTCAATGCTTTGTTCAGTGCAATTGAGTGGTAAGACTGATTTCGCTGTTGAAAATGGAAATCCTGCAGTCTATTCAAGCCCTCACCTCATGCTAGTAGTGCAAGGTGCCTATTTGAGTATTTGTTTTTTTTCTTCCACTCGATAGTAATTTTCTCTTATTCAAATTTTCCTATTATAATTCATGAGTGTCAATGTCCTCTCATTCATTACTCAACTAATAGGGCTATCAACAGTCAATATTGAGAGAGAGAGAGAGGACTAAAGTGAAATCGATCAATACTTTAGGAATCATTTTTCAGCATTTTACAGTACAAAGACTTCCGTAAAACTGACCGATACTTCAAAAATCATTTTGATACATTTTTTATTTTAAAAATCTGATCCAAACATCATAGGTGTTTTTGTAATTTATCCATATATATATATATATATATATATATATATATATATATAT
>JAESVK010066659.1:0-11327 GCA_017140935.1 Hamamelis virginiana
CTTTTGTCTCTCCAAATTCTCTTATTTTATGGTTAAATTATAATTAAGTCTTGGATAATTAATTTTCTAGTTTTCTTATCTTTTCTAAAAGCTTATGTTATCAGCATAGGAAATGTAGCTAGCTTTAGAAATAGCCTATGGCTGGAGGGTTGTTCCATGCATTTTATTTAAGTCTTTAGCCATGTAATTAAGTCAGAGAACTCCCAGAATTTGAATGAATTTAAGCCTTTGGCTTTTAAAAAGAAGGATTTCTTCTTGTTATTACTTTGTATCACTTTGGTGGATCTCCATAGGGTGGTGAGTTGAGTTATCCTTGAGTTTTTACTTATATCTTCCATCTCTTTCTCCATTTCCAGAGTTAAATTGGTATCAGAGCCTTGGTTGTGATAGCTGGTTGTTTCCAACTTGTAAATGTTGAAGAAGCAGTGGTACGTGAACATGACATTCGTAACATCGAGATAGACGATTTGAGGAGACAGGTGCAATAATTCCAGCAATGTCTTGAGCGCTACGAACTTCAAAAACATGAAGATTCTCATCATGATTCAAATGATGATGAGGAGGTTAACCCTTTTCACCAAGCTCCTAGTGAGTCGTCTAGTGAAGAGGCTTCTTCCCATCATCAACCTCGAAGGAACCAAGGTTTCCAATGATTATGACATCAAAGTTGATATCCCGAAGTTTGAGGAAAAAATCCAAGAAAATGAGTTCATAGATTGGCTTAATATAGTTAAACAAGTTTTTGATTTCCAGGATGTACCGAATAATCGCAAGGTAAAGCTTGTAGCAATTTAGTTGAAGAAACATGCCTCCATTTGGTGGGAACATCTTAAGAAACAGCGAGATCGTGAAGGCTTTTTGATATTCTACTTGGGTGGTTAGTAGCTTTGAGTCATTTTTATGAGTGTAATCCTTTGAGTGTAAGGAATAAGAGTAGGTATTGCCTTCGACATTTTCCTTGATAGCACCCAAAATGACTTCTTTTAAGTAATCCACCGGTATTAAACCATCTTTGGACACTTGGAGATCCTTAAATGAGCTTCCAGTTTTCATAGGAATTTTAATTGTGTCTTGGGGATTCCTTTATAGCGTATCCACTTGTGATGTATTTGTAGCTTCATGACTTCGTACACCTAGATTCTCAATCTTTTGCTTCAGCAAAGCTATTTGAAGATCTGTCTCGTGCATGGAATTTGTGAGCACTTCAATAGCTTTTGTCATGCTTGTGAGTTGTTCTTCTATAGTCACCGTATCGATCATCATTATTGTCATGATATCAAAATTGTTGAGACTAGTAAAATCTGTAGAGGAAATCAGCTTGGACAGTGGAGTCCCATGATAAGATCTTGTTGTAGAACCACCACTTAAATCCTTTTCTTTAGCAATAAGGAAGTTATAACTTGAGCCTGACCCTTGTAAGATGGATAGTTGTGCCAAGACTTGTTCCACCATAGTAGGCACATCTTTCTTTGCTTCTAGCAAGGCTAAAGAGATCACTGTCCTTTTAGAAGCAGTAGCACCAAAAATTGGAGTTGGTTTAGACACCGACGTAGTTTAGGCATATATTTCTGTAACACCCCAATCTAACATCCATACCGACCCTTCCAAATAGGTCGACACATGTCAAGATGAAGGTACAACCAGACCTACTCATTCATATTTCCACACGAGATACAAAAAAATACATATAACAAAATGAAATGTCATGTCCACAATATGTCTCAAATCGTTATACATAATTATATAAATGGAAAACCAAATAATAATGCCAACATCCTGTAGACATCCATTTTTGACCCTGAATAGAGTCATGGATGGTTGCCTGTAATTTAAGGTGAAATAGGGTGTTGAAACCTTAAGTTGCCCATAGCCCCGTTTTGTGTAGTTAGTTAGAGGCCATATCGCATCTAGGTTTTTAGGTCAGATCGAGTTAGTTCTTTTTGCATTTAGTTTTTAGGGAGTTCATAGATGTCCCTGTCGAGTTTCAATGCATTCTAAGTCAGGTTTGATAGATAATTAGGTCTTTTGTGACTTAAGGGACAACATTGTCCTTTTAATCACAAAAGGTCTTAAAAGCCTTCGAGTTGATCTTGGATTGTCTCGAGACTTTGGTGTGGGTAGTTAGGGTGTATTTAGTAGCTAAGATGATCAGTGGTAAAGTCTGTTGAGCCTTTGAGCTCATGTTTGGCACATAAGGCCCAAAGGCCCCTTTTAAGCTTAGATTAGGGTCTTGACCGGGAATGATTGGGATTCGATCTTTTTATAAAACTAAAGCCTTCAAAAGCTTTAAGACACTTTTTTAAATGATTTTAAAATTTTCTCGAGAAGTAGAAATGATTTCGAGAACAATTGGTTAGTAAATTTCAAAACCCTATTTTGAGCCCGATAGGCCCAAAATAGCTAATCGGTTGACTTTCTCTAAAAATCTTGACTTTGGTCAATGAATTTTTACTTCAAAGACTTCTCAAAACATGGAGAATTGAATCATGATCGTTTTGGTTCTTGAATCGTCGAATTTGGATTTGAAACGGGCCCGAAAAGCCAAAAAAAGCCGAAATCGGGTCGAAATGGGCTGAGACAGGCCCAAAACTTGGTTTTTTTGCACTAGAGCCCGATGACCGTCCCCCTAGGGACGGCCAACAGTCCATGGTGGACGGCCAACTGTCCTAGGGTGGACGGTCACCCGAGCCTTTTGCCTGGTTCCGCCAATTTTGGTGAGTTTTGAGAGTTTTATCCGCTTGGGACTCTTCCAAACTCTATCTGAAGGGTTTAGCTCAACTTTGGGGACTTTGGAATAGTCATTTAGGACCCTTGGATCATTCCCTAGGGTTTTAATGAGAGCCATTGATCAAATTGAAGTCTTTCCTATATATACACCACTTATGAATTAGTTTTAAAAGGAGGAACTTGGAGAGAGGAGAACTAAGAACCCTAGCCACTGTAACCTACGAATTTGGAGGCCATTGAAGCTTGAAGAAGAGAGCTTGGAGCTTGAAGAATAAGGAAAAGAGGTAAGGGTTCATACCCCATTGTGCTTAAAATTTGGTTTCGAATAACATAGTTAAGAATTGGCTCATTTAGGATAGGTTGATTTTCTACAGAATGTATTGGTTAGTTTCATCTAACTTTATGCATAATGTAGGCTAGGAATGCATGTTTAGAAGTAATATTTTGATGTCTAGAAGCAGTGTTAATTGAGTCTTGCATATAGGAATTTAGGCTTGCATGATTAGTTTTCTGTTTTGAGTCATATTATAAGTTTAGAATGTTTAAATATTCTTGCATGATGAATATGGCTTTCCTCTTAGTTAAAAAGCATGATGATTGCTATATGAGTGTTGTGAGTATGTTTAGGATTTATTTCATGTCTAGAATGCATGCTAGGAATTAGTTTTATTCTTATGATTTTCTGTTTTTTAGATAGGAATGCATATTAAATATATAGTTTGAGTCTTTACCATGATTAGGATGTTAGAAGTAGGGTCATGCATTGTTCCTTCATAAATAGCATTATTATTATTCTTGGTTACTAAGATTTATCACATGTAATGCTTGAGTTTTTGGATTGATATATGAATTGAGTTCAAGGGAGCATGCTACGGTAAGTTCATTCCCTTGTGATAAGTTTTCATTAATTTAAGCATGATTATGATGTGACTTCTTGATTGTCTTGCATAGTGTTTTAGCATATTATTTTAACATCATGATAGGTTGCATTTAGTGCATTTTCACCAAATTTTTATTCATTATTTTGGGATTTAATCCATTTTTAGAATCACTTTTAATTCTGTCCAGAATTTAAAAGTGACTTTAAAGTGGGTTAAAAGTCACTTTTAGGACCAAATTTAACTAAAAACACGTCTAGGTTCACATAGAATGATTAGGTTGCATTTAGGACATTTTCATGCATTGTTTGCATTGTGTGTTACATTTTTTTTTTTATATTTTCCAGAATTTTCAGCATGCATTATTTTAGTATCCTAGGTTGTTTAGACTAACTTAGGTTGTAGTTAGAGATTCTAGGTTAGGGGAGCCACTTGGCTCCACTTAGGATTCTCATCTGTTGTAGGAATTGCATCAAAAGAAAAGTTCAATTAAGTCTAGGAGTCTATTTTCGAGAATATTTCCCAATGAAATTAGAATTTGAGAAGTTAGTTAGGGATGAAACTCTCACTTTGAATGTTGAAGTGTTTTAAACAAAGATAAACTCTCGAAGATAGAGTCTTAGATAAGGTAGAACGCCTCTGACGATGTAGTTCATTACAATAGGAGAATCCTAGGTATTCGAACTACAACGGACTTTCATCTTGTCAAGACACTGATAAAGTACGTAGACAGCCAATAGGGCGCAAGTCCAATCTTAGGTTAACTGTGTGTCTTCTAAGGTCTTTAGGATTGTGTTAGCTTTTTCTTATTATCTATTATTATTATTTGTGTATTATTATCTCTATTTTTGTGGTTGATTAGATAATTTGAGTTGTTGTGATAAGATTTTTATAAAGCTCAAACGTAATTAGAAGACGTTTAATAAGGATGAGATAGGTGCCTACAGGATGCGTTCTGGAACCTTCCTATCTCACAACCTAGCCCCCGAATCCAACTTTGATTCGAAGACTGTGCTTTTCCGAATATGGAGTCATTGTTTTATTGAAAATAAAACTCTTTTTTATGGTTTCCTTATTCCTTAAAAATAAGGTGGCGACTCCCACTTTTTATCAAACTCTTTTCATTTTTCAAAACCCAATCTAAGTGGATTCCCACAATAGAGAAGGATGATTAGGATTGGATGATCTTGAATGGATAATAGAGAAGGATAAACATGTAGATAAAAAATAAGGATAATGAATTATCTACAATCCATGATGATAGTGAATCCAATTCTAAAATAAAAGAGCTGACAGGTTTGGCGGGTTCACAGATTGGCGACTCCATTGGGGATGTCGAGGGCTAAACTCCAAGTTATTATTTTTGGGCTTTTCAATTTCTTAATTAATAAAATCAACCACTTGCATTTGCATGACTGCTTGACTTTGATTTCTGCATTGTGTGCGTATTGACTTTGCATGTTTAGGACGTTGTATCCTTGCCAACGATGAGCCTAGCCTTGGGCCCGGTGTCTTTGAATCTCGGGTTCCATGTATGCGAAAACCATCACCCTTCTTGCTATGTACCCTCGGGTATATTAAATGGACCAATCACGTACTGCTGGACCCACACGGCATTCTTGATGTCACTAAGCGAGCAAGGGACCCACACGGCATTCTATACCAGGTATATCGATTGGACCAAGCGAGTAAGGGACACTCAGCCTACCCTTTGCGTTAGTCCATATAGACTGTCTCTGTAGGACACATACCCTACATCAATTTTCACACACTATTGTAATGATATGTTGACGGATTTACCCCCTGATTTTGTTTGAGCCTTAATTGTGAAGTGTGTAGAACCAGTAGGACCTAGGTTTGTAGGGTTAGACCTTTATTAAATGCCCTAAACTCTTAAGAGAAGTGTCCTCAAAGAGTTAAGGTACTTGATGAAGGCTTAGTACCTTACATGTTCTTGGACTTAGGCCCGTGGTAGTGTTATGCTGCCCGAATAGCGATGTCCGTCTATAGGCCTTAGAGGAAGTTTTGAGGTGTAGGCTTTAGGCCCATATCCTTCGGATATAAGGTATAGGTCTGCAGTGAGTTTGAGATATGGGCTTTAGGCCTATCTTTATAAGATAAGAATGTGAGAGAGTGAGATTGATGTGTAGGCCTTGGGCCCATACTTTTGCGAACATGTAGTCTGTTGTCCTTTGCATCCCTTTTTCTCATTGGAAGCTTTTAGTTGATTCAAATCTTTTCCCATTTCTTTTCCCAACACTCTGGCTTGGCGTCGTGATTCTAGTGGTCAACTAATTAGTTTAAAAGATTCACCTGTTGATTCAGAGATGTCTAGTCACAAGAATCATACCCCTACTGTTGCTGGGGCTAGTAAGAGGACAGTTGATGAGAAGATTGATGCACTCTTGAAAGTAGTCCAAGAATTGGCCCATAAGAAGGGAGAGGAAGATAAGATGCGAGCCCATATCAATCCTTTGTTCGATAATGTTGATGAAGAATGATGTTTCTTTAAGCCCAAGGTGGTTGCTGAGCCCACCAAGTCTGGTATAGAATTTTTTCAGCCTATTGATCCTGATACAGAGCTCAAACCCAAAACCCCTACCTTCTTTTCCGCTGAGTCCATGTTGCTAAGTAGCTAGGTGGAAGTCCTAGAAAAAGCCCTGAGAGGTATCAGGAAGTCTGACAATTTAAAATTCTATTCTTATTGTAATTCTTACAACAAAGGACAATCATAAGCGGAGTCAAATGACTCCCCTAATCCTAAGGTTCCTAACTACTCCTAAGTTAGTCTAAACACCTAAAATACTAAAAGAGAATATGCTGGAAATTATGACAAATGCATAAAAAATGAAACAAAATAACAAATAAAATGCATGAAAATGTCCTAAATGCAAACTAGTCTTTTTATGTGAACTTAGATATGTTCCTAAGTTAAATTTGACCCTAAAAATGGCTTTTAACTCACTTTAAAGCCACTTTAAAAGTCTGGGCAGAATCTAAAGTTACTTAAAAGTGATTTAAAACCCTTAAAAATAACAAATAAAAAAGATAAGATTGTCCTAGAATGCATCCTAAAATAATATACGTAAAATTAATCATGTATCGTGCTTGAAACATCCAAGTTTAACATAAGGGAAGAGACTCACCTTAGCTCGCTCCCTCGATCACAATTCATATGATACTCCAAGCAAAACAAGATTAAGAACAATGGTATAAACAAACCCAAACACAAAACTATCCTAAAATATTAAAACAATAGACACTCATCCTATATCTGCAAAAATACTCAATTTTTCCTATTATCATGCATTAATAACCCAAAACAGAAAATAACATATTTCAAACTAACTCATATCATGCATACTAAACATAAAAGAACTCCTAAACATGCTCCTAATAATCAAACAATAACCAACATGTTCACAAGATATCTTAAAAATCAAACCAACCACTAACATAGCCTAAACAATTTCAGCATGCAAAACAGAATATAAAACATACTCTAAATATGTTAAAAATTGCATAAACATTAAAACATCCACCCCTAACTTAACATACATGATTAAAGCCTACATTCTCAACCCAAATCATGTATATAATTAGAAGAAACTATCTCATGTATTTTGCAGAAAAAAACAAACTACTCTAAATAAGCTAGTTCCTAACTATGTTATGCAAAATTCAATCCTAAGCACAATGGTGTATTCGAATGTACCTTTAGCCTTATTCTTCCTTGCTCTTAGCCTTATTCTCCAAACTCCAATGGCCTCCAAAATGTAGCTAGGGTTCTAAGGGGGGTGGTTTAAGTGCCAAAATCTCTCTAATCAAGGTTCATCCTCTTTCAATTGATTTATAAGTAGTGTATATATAGGAGAGGCCTCTATTTTGATCAATGGCTCTCATTAAAACCCTAAGGAGTGATCCAAAGGTCCTAAATGAGTCTTCCTCAGTCCCTAAAGTTGTTCATAGTGCTTCAAATTGACCCAACTCGGCTGTGAGAGAGTCCCAAATGCTTAAAACTCTCAAAAGATTGAGTTTTAGCAAATCTGGAGAACCAAGCTCGGGTGACCGTCCACCTTAGGACGGTTGGCCTTCCACCATGTACAGTTGGCCGTCCCTAGGGGGATGGTCATCGAGCCCCTAGTGCAAATTTGCCCTATATGGGCCTATCTTAGCCCATCTCGATCCGGTTTCGGCTTTTCGGGCCCGTTTCAAGTCCAAATTCGACGATTCAAGCGCCAAAATATCATTTTGGCTATGAAGATGCATAGTAGACCATACACCCTCAATTGCAAATTAGTGCTTGTGCATATCATTTTGACTTGGAATTATTTTTAAAAATCCTATTAAATTAAGTTGATATTAATGGGTACAAAAGTTGTTGTTTGGGAGGCATGAAAGAGCCTAGAAAATTATGGAGCATAATGAAGGTGCACCATAAGGCTTACCATGTGACCTCATTGTACTTTGACTATTCTAGTAAGATTTTTCAATCTAACAAAATTTGATAAATTCTACAAAAATCAAACAAGTATCCTAGAATGGATTATTTTATAGAAAAATACATGGGAATAGAAAATTAACTATCTTCCAAATTGTGAGTCTTTGGAAAATAGTTAAAAATCATGAATAATTGATTTTTATAAAATCATGATGATTAGTGAAAGATCTTGGAAATACAAGTTATGGAAATCATATTGGCATATATATAAACTGTTGATATATGCATGTGATATTTGAACAGTTTATAACAGGCTGTTATTATTATGAATAAAATGATGAAGCATGTTAATTGTTATGTATAAATTACATACATGTGATAATTGCCATAATTATTGCACATAAAATTGGCATAATGGCATATGGTGACGATGTTATGAGAAAGTGACTGAGTTTATCAGTAAATTCCATACATCTCATAGTAACAATGTGTTTTAAGAAAATAAAACCGTGCACTTGTCATGTGAATATGTGTGTATGGGCGCGCATGTTACGCGTGCAGGCAAAGCGGACAATATTGTTACTTGGAGAAGTACGGGGTGTTACAGTGGCACAGTTACATGTGGTGGCTCAAGTTGAGTGAGCAGAATGATTTATTTGTATATCACTGATATAACAGTTGATATGAGATATATGTTGAGCTGATATACTATGAAATGTATGCACAAATTGACATACATGAATTGTTGATATGAGATGTATGCCATATGTATTGCATAATTGCATCTGGCATGAGACACAGTTACATGTGAAATATATTGCATAGAAAATCATATGCATTTATGATTATTTTTGTAACTGTGGAAACGAGGAGTTGAGATACCACCGATGGACAAAAGATCCTGGAAACAGTTAGTGCACTAATATATCACCCTTGCTAAAAACAGTACATAAATCCTCCTGTCAATGAGTGACAGTCGCGGTAGGTCCTAAAAAGGAGGGGACTGGGTGATATACATCCTAAAAAGGCGGGGATGCTGTTGTGGTAGATGATTGAGAATGGTTAAGATGGTTAAAATGAGTGTGGACTAGCCTCGTGGCGGGGCTTTGATGGTATGTCCACATCATCACCGGGCGATGTGATTAGGGGGGTTTAGAAATCAAACAAAGGAGTCGCCACCTTATTTTTAAGGAATAAGGAAACCATAAAAAATATTTTATTTTTTAATAAAACAAAACAAACTCCATTTTCAATGAAAAGACAGTCTACAAACCAGAGTTGGATCCGGGGGCTAGGTTACGACGTGGGAAGGTTCCAAGCTTTCACTTGTAGGCACCCACCTCGCCCTAATTAAAGGACTTCTAATTTATTTGGGCTATTTAAATTTCTCAATGCAAACAATCCTAAATAATCTAGTCAACCAAAAAATAGTGATATAAATGCATTATTTATATTAGTTATATTAATAATAATAAAAAATACAAACAAACCCTAAGAACCTAGAATACCCTACGGGCATCCTAGGGCAGACTTGAGCCCTATTAGCGCCTACGTAACTTACTAGTATCACCTAGCAAGTATCAAAGTCCACGTAGTTCGACTACCCTAGGACTCTCCTATTGTAATCGATCACATCATCAAAGGTATTCAACCTAACTCAAGACTCTAACTTCGAGAGTTTTTGTTTGTTTAAAATCATTTATTCAAAATCATTTCAAATTAAAAGACTTTCTTAAAATCCAAATATTCTAAAACAATTCTTATCTTTAGAATTCAATTACAATTAAAAATCTTTTTCAAAGATTTTCAAGAAAACAAATCATATGGGAGGAATTTCATTCCAAAGTAAAAATCTTTAAAACATTTCAAATCTTTTTGAAAATCATTTAATAATCAAATATCTCATAAAATCATGTTTATTATATCAAAATCATTTTTGGAAAATCTCTCGAAGATAGACAATCAAATCGATTAAAATGCTCAAATCTGAGTATGACTTTTACAACAAAGGAAATTCCTAGGGAAGGTCAAGTGACCTTCCTAATCCTAGGGTCTCTAACTAGCCCTAAAGTTAATCTAAAAACCTAAAAATACTAATGCAATGCATGCTGAAATTTAAACAAATAAGCATGTACTTAATTCTAAAAATGCATGAAAATGCCCCTAAATGCACACTAATTAATCTATGTGAGACTAAGCATATTTCTAAGTTGGATTTGGCCTTAAAATAATTTTTAGAAGTGATTTAAAGGCATAAACAAATCCGGACAGATTTGAGCATTAACCTTTAACCACTCTAAAAATCATGAAAATAAAGAATAAAAAATGTGAAAATGTCCTAGCATGCTTTCTATATGAATATACAAAATAAACTACAAAAATCATGCAAAACATGGCTTAAAAATGATAATTAAACCATTTTAAAGTATATATCCAAATCTGGACAGATTTGAATATACACTTTTAATGGCCTAAAAATCATTCTTAATCCATGGTTAATAATGAATAAATACCCTAGCATACAATCTATCATGCTTGATTAAATTACCATGCAAAACATATCAAAAACTACACAAAAATATGCTTACATAATTAATTTAAACACAAGGGAAGGATCTCACCTTTGCACGCTCCCTCGTACACATTTTATATATTCAAACCAATAAATCCAAGCCGAGTGCTTCAAATAATCATAAAAAAATCACAAGGGAAGGATCTCACCTTTGCACGCTCCCTCGTACACATTTTTCATATTCAAATGATCAAATCCATGACAAGTGTTTAAATAATCATATAAAACATAAACAAAAAGACTCAAGACTCATCACATGTCGAAATAACATACTAATATACTCATGTTATCATTAAAATCATCAATTAAACATCGAGAGATTCAAATAACAATATGAATACACCAATATTTATTTTAACATGCTTGTACACAAAATAACCATAAATCTAACCCTACTCATGCATGCATACATAAAATCACGACAAAACTAACTAATCCTAAACATGCATACTAACATAAATCACAACAATGCTAACCTAATCATACATATTAACCCTAATATGCATATTCACATAAAATAATAACTAAACTAAACAACCCTAAACATGCATTCTAACATAAAATAATAGCTAAACTAAACAACCCTAAACATGTATTCTAACATAAAATAATAACAAAGCTAGTTCTAATCATGCATCTACACATAAACAACAATAAAACTAATTTTAATCATGCATCTACACATAAAATCATAACAAAAACTAATCCT
>JAESVK010066660.1:0-12854 GCA_017140935.1 Hamamelis virginiana
AATTTGAAGCCTTTTTTACTTGTATTGGAGTGTATCATTCCACCCCCCTTTGTTTTTTTTAACCTCTCTTTTCCCCTCTTCCACAGCATCGGATCTGAGTAATAGTTTCTCTTCATTGCCCATTGTAAAGTAGTTTTTTTTTTCCCCTCACCCTTCTGGCATTCTGAAATCTCTCTCTCTCTCTCTCTCTCTCTCTCTCTCTCTCTCTCATGCACGGACAAATTCTTTGAACAACTTCTTGGTGGTAGGAAGTGATCTGTAAGGACCCCTGTTTACTGAGTTTTGTTTTGTGAGCGTTGCTACTGTGGTGACGAGTTTGGAGTTGTGGAAAATAGAACTTTTCTTGCTCTTGACAAGGTTGGAGCAACTTCATCCTATTTTCATGTGGCTGGTTGCACGTCCTAATGTGTTTATCACGTTACTTTCAAATGTTTTTATTAGTATTTTTATAAATGAGAATTTGAACAAATGACAAATTGTCGTAGGAAAGGCTAGTCCACAGTCAAATATTCTTCGTTCAAAAATGACTTCCATCATTTGTAGGACCTTAGAGCATCTCCAATGGTCTTAGCTAAAATTGGGGAGCTAAAACTAAATTTAGCTTGCTACAGTGTTATTTTAGCTTGCTATAGTGTTTTTAGCTATAGCTTTGGCTAGACGAGCTCCAATGGTGCATCCTTCATTTTTTTAGTTTAACTACATTTTTTCCAATTTACCCCTATTCGTCCACAATAATTACACAATTATACATTCCTCTATCTCCCACCACAATTATCCAAATTTAACCGAAAAAAAAAAAAATGAAACTTTAAATTTTTAAATTTTTTTAAATTACATAATATATTCAATTTGTGTTCCATTGTCTATTGATAAGAAAATTTCATCGTCACAGCGCACTATGAGTGTTTTATTGAAAAATAATAATTAAAAAAAAAAAAAAAACAACGAAAAGTTGGGATTCAATTTGAGCTTCTTCATTCTTAACCACATGAATTTTACAATTTTTGACTCTTCAACAATTATAATACAATCTTGATAACTGAGATAGATGAAACAAAGTACATTTTCTCTTTTAATTTTGTTTTTTTTTTTTTTTTGGTCATACATGGGATTGGAAGATGACAAGACTTAGTCGTATGCATATTCTTTTCAAGTAAAAGCTGCATTCATAGTACATTCTTCATAAATGAGAAAAATAAAGTAAAATCAGATTCGTCCTTTGGTATGACATGGATGGGATTTGGATATGACAATGCATAGTCATATGCATATTTTTTTCAAGTAAAATATGAATTGTTAGTACATTCTTTATAAATGAGAAAAATAAAGCAAAATCAGAATCGTCCTTTGGTATGACATGTATGGGATTTGGAGATGACAATACACAGTCACATGCTGTTTTGTCTGTGTTTGCTGTGAGGGGTATGGTTGGGATTTGCCAACCATACGGTGACATGGAATTTTTAGCTGAGCTAAAGCAATAGCCAAATTTGGCTGAATTTTTTGCTCAGCAAAATTTTAGCTGTGCAGATAGCTAAACCGTTGGAGAGCTGTTTTTTCAGCATTCATCCATATTTGGCTTTAGCTTTAGCTTTAGAGGACACCATTGGAGAGGCTCTTATACCTTTTATTATACCTTTTACACTGCATTAACATTTTTTTTCCTTTTTGGGTAATCCTCATTATAAAGCTTAGTAATTTCTATATAAATTTTCATGTAACTAAGAAAACAGCTTAAAATATAATGTAATGTATCCAAGAAATTTAAAACATAAAACTGATTAATTATCGCTTTTGGTATTACTCTGTTTCACTCTTACGTTAGTCTTCCTATAATAAGCTTACCTTGATCTGCTTCTTTCGCCATTGCAGATAAATTGCCCATATATTTTCCTGTCAAATATGTGCCATCCAAGCACAAAAATGACCTTAAAAAAATTAAATCCACATATATATGCACGTGTGGGATGACACAAACAATCTTTTGAAACGTGTGCAACGATCATCGAGTTCAAGCTCAAAGACACTCACGATTTTCTTTCAAGGCTTCTCTCAAATACCATTGAAGATCATCAAATGAGGCTACACGGTAATGCTACGTTCGGGCGATCCGCAAATAACATTTGTCCGGTTAGTCATTTTTGGCCGTTAGATTAAATGAGCGGATGAGATTAAGTGCACAATTTTCAACCAAAAAAGACATTTCTCTCTCCTTAGAGCATCTCCAATGGAGGTGCCAAATGAGCTGCCAAAGCCAAATTTGGCACTTTGCACCCAAAACAGCTGCTCCAATGCAGTTGCCATTGCTTGTGCCAAATTTGGCTTTGGCAACCCAAGCTGCCAAATTTGGGTTTTAGAATGGCAGCTGCTATTTGTGCCACATCAGATTTCCCACCACTCCAACTACCCCCAACTTCCAAAATGATAAATTACCCTCAAAGATTGTGTTTGGCAGCCAAGAAAATGCAAGAAAAAAAAAATCTCACAAATGATTGAGAAAATTGTATACACACACAAAGTCACAAATACATATGATTGAGAAAATTATATACACACACAAAGTCACAAACACAAATGATTGAGAAAATTGAAGCTTAAAGAGAGGCAGAATAGCTAGAGAAAGAAAGTGGAATACCGGTAACAGGATCAGCGGTGGATCCCCTCCTCGCAGCTTCGATCCTCTCAAAGGTGTTGACTTTTTTGTTTCTTGTATATATATGTATCGATGCCTTATAATTGCATTATATAGGATCGTGACTATGCGAAGCTGAAGGCCATGAGGCTATGCCGCAATGGGATGAGGGTCGTGAGGCTGCGCCGCGGTGGGGTGAGGCTGTGCCGCCTTGGGGGTTTAGAGGCTGTGAGGAGCAAGATGTGAAAAAATCAAAAAAACTGAGAAATGAGAATTGAAACGATGAAATCTGCCTAGGGTTTTTTGCTATTTGGGGGTTTTTTGTTGACAAATTTACTCTTTTAGCCTTTATGCTTCAAGAGTCTTTTTTTAAAAAATGGGGTTATTTACTAATTTAAGAGTCTTTTAGCCCTTTTGCTTCAGCTGCATATCATATTTTGAAAAATCGACCGTTAGATAAAATATTCATCTTATGAATGTCATGGGTGCCAAAAATCACTGTGATCCAACGGTCGGTTTTCGAAATATAAGAGCATCTCCAATGCAGTGTAAATTAAGGAAAACTAACCGTTAGATTAGAAACTCCTATAATGTATGTCATGCATGCCAAAAATCACAGTGATCCAACGGTTGGATTATGAGAAAACTGACTGCTAAAAAATGATAACATTTGTAAGAACAAAAAAGTCACAGTTTTTCAAAGTTATATTTTTCAAAAAATAGCCGTCGGATTACTATGATTTTTGGTGACATGACATACATTATAGGAGTATCAAATCCAACGGTCAGTTTTTCAAAAATTTTACTGCGAGTGGCTCAACTAGATTAAAATCAAAATTTTAACTGTAAAGTGGCACAAATTTAAATTTAGTGTGTAATTAAACTCATTCAATTAAAATTAATCAATGATAAATTATAATTAGAATAGTAGTATTTTAGCTAATTTTATACGAAAATAAAATTTTAAATTATTAAATTATTAAATTAAGATAAAAAAATAATTAATTATTTTAAAATATGAATTTTTTTCATTACGAGGATTAAAATAAGTTTTAATATGTTCTTGTAAATAACTTTTGAAAAGTAGTTGGAAGTTAGTTGGAGCATGAGGGTAAATATGTCAAATAGATGGGAAGTGCCAAAATTTTGCACTTGTGCATTGGAGCACCTTAGTGCTATATTTTGAATTTGGTTTAGGCAAGTGCCATTTGGGGTGCCAAATTTGGCTTTGGCACCTCCAATTTGGCATTTGCATTGGAGATGCTCTTATAACTCCTCAGACACGAAAGGCCAAACATATGAGTTTCTCTCTCTTCCTCATCCCTCCCTTCTCACTTCCGAAACTGGTGTCCCCACTGTTGCTCCCTAACGCATGCGATCCCGCCGGGCGACCTTGCTTGAGGTAACATTCCTCTCTCTCTCTCTCTCTCTCTCTCTCCGCGCATAGGTGTAGATAAAAAAAAATGTAAATAATAGAAATTTGATGACTTGTTAAATATATATGGAATTGTTGAACTTGAAACTAGTTGATGCTCATATGTTTGGGGTTGAACAAAATGTTGTAGGAATCTGTTACTTGCTCTTTATTTTATTTTATTTTATTTTATAAAGAAATTTGATGACTTGTTAACTTGCTCACTGGTTTGGTGTTTGCCATTGGTTTGCTCACTGGTTTGGCACTTTAGGGGAAAAAAAATGTAAATAAGTTTGGAGTTTTGCGAACATAAAAAAATAAAAAATAAAAAAATTATTGAAGGAGATGGATGTTGCCATGGTTTGGTGTTTGTATGAATGGAAAGCATGAATCAGTTTGGTATTTGGATGAATGGAAAGCATGAGAATGAGAACTAACTTTTAGAATTTTGTTTTGAAAGCATTTGGGGTTGTTTTTGAGAGATAAGTCACATACTCGGGGTTGGCATATGTAACCGCTACAGTTTGGATGAATTTTTTCCAGCATGGTATTCAATGCATGTGATCAAGTAAAGTGTAAACATGGCATTTTTATTTTTAGGGATCAACATAAACCTAAAATTGGACAAGAAAGTAAACCCAATATCATGGTTCAAAAATATAGAACAAGCAATACAAAATCATGGTGCTAAACTAACTCCACGATCATGATTCAAAAATCATCACTGAAAGAAAGTAAAACTCCCAATTGAGAAACACCACACAATTCCATCCTAAAAGAACAATGCCCAAACCAATACTTAAAAAACATCCCACCACCCATTTTTGAACAGAAAGTAACATTGATGTAGCATTGACCAACAAACATGGGACCTCAACCCAGGGGGACACAATCCATAAACCAACAAAATCAAATATAATGGTCACTTTAAAAATCAAACCCCAGCTTCCACTTTTCCTTCCCCATATCACAATAATGATGAGCCCGAACTATGAAACTTGTTGCAGATGAGCTCGGATCTATACCTATGAGCAGAGAGAGAGAGAGAGAGAGAGAGAGAGAGAGAGAGAGAGAGAGATCAAATGGGGAGAGAGATAAGGAGAAGAACGTTACCTCAGGCGAGGTCGCCAGCATGATCGCTGGCGTTAGGGATCAACAGTGGGAACGCTGGTTTCGGAAGAGAGAAGGGAGGGATGAGGAAGACAGAGAAACTTGTATGTTTGGCCTTTCGTGTATGACGAGTGATGAGAAGAGAGACAGCTTTTTTGGTTGAAAATTGTGCACTTAATCTCATCCTTTTATTTAATCTAACGGCAAAAAATGGCTAGCTGGACAAATGTTATTTGCGGCCGGCCTAAACATAGCATTACTGTGAGGCTACATGATCACCAAATATATTCTTTTTTGTAATAGTAACCGCAGACCATGCAATACGGTAAGTTGTTGTCCCAAAATATACTTTAGAGGGAGGTGAATAGAGTATTGACAATTAAAAAAAAAAAAAGATTTACAAATGGGTTTTGTGTGTTTTTAAAAACTTAACAATTTTAATAACTAGAATACAAATTGAATCACAACTCAACAATTAATATAACAAGTATATGAATTGAAATGCAAGAGATAGAGTTAGAGAGATTCAAACAGAACGATTTTAACGTGGTTCGGTCCCCGCCTACATCCACACCTCAAGATCTCCGTCTAGAAAAATAATCCACTATCAATCTCACTTCTGGTGGAGATTAAAACATTTACACAACCTTCTTTCAAGGTGGAAGACTCTCACACACAATCTTCTTTAACGGTGGAAAATTCTCACCAACAAGGTTTACACAAAACCTTAATCTCACAAAAAATACAAGTGAAGATGAATGAGCACTAATATGATTCTCAACACACTGAGAATACAACAAATAAACTCTCTACAAAGATTAAATATAAGAGGTATGAAGAACAAGAGCTTTAAGAGAACTAGAGCTTTGATTCTTGAGAAGTGGCTTGAGTAGATGAACTAGATTCACTTGGATAAGCCTTGAGATTTATTCAAGCTAATTTGCACAAATATAATCTCACACTAATAGCTTTTCAAATGATTAACCAAGATAGCTCAAGAGATTTTCATAAGAAAGCTTGAATAATGAATGCTCACAATGAATGCTCTTAACTAAGATTAATTGTTAGCAATAAATGAGAACAAGAGGTCTATTTATAATGCATTTGGTCTCAAATGACCGTTTGAAAAACTATTGGGTCTGATTGGTTAAGAGAGAAGAATCAGGGTTCATTAAATGCTTCATGTGCTAAAAGAGGAAAGAGCCGTTTTGCATTTGCAAAAGAGTTAGTCGACTAGACCATAGAGTTAGTCGACTAGCAACTAAAAATTCAAAGCATTCAAACTTTCCGGGCACAATTAGTCGACTAGGTCAAACAAGTTAGTCGACTAGCAACTTAAAATCATTTGGGAAAAAACTTTCAGGGCTCGATTAGCCAACTAGGGCAAGAGGGTTAGTCGACTAGCTTACCTGCTTTACAAAACTTTGGCTACTGCCTTGCACTTAGTCGACTGGAACAATGACTTAGTCGACTAGAAGGCAAGTTAGTCGACTAGCTTATATGTTTAGTCGAATAGATTAAGGTTCCTCAAAATTTTGGCTACTGGATCATAGTCAGTCGACTAGCTTAACTAGTTTAGTCGATTAGATATGTTCTTAAGCCATTTTTATGAGTTTCTTAAGTCTAAATCAACTTGCAACATGTAAACTAGTTAACTAAGGTTCAAATGCATTTTTGACTTAGTTTAAAAACATTTTGCAAGGTTTCAAAGGTATGTATGCTAATGCAATATGAGCAAAACATTTTGTCTTTGAGCTATGCAAGGTTAAACAATTGAGATGCCTTACATATAGTTCCTAATACAAATGAGACACAACTTGGCTTTGACTTAATCTTTAGCTTGGCTTCAAGTTGATCTTCATGAGCTTTTGATTGAACATGATTGAACATTTGCACATAGAGTTGCTTGATATATGTTGATGAGCTCCAACAAGGATATGTCTTTGATTCTAAGGAGAGACAACACTTAACCACTTGTTAGTGATTAAAGTAATGTTTGTTTATCATCAAAATATGGTCAAAGGACATAGGGCAAACATAAGTGATATCCAGTTGTGAAAACTCATTTAAAATTTCTATAAAATTTTGTATTTTTACATATATAATTGGGTGATATTGGATGATCAATTATTTGCAATTGAAAAAATAAATAAATAAATATATAATGACATACATGTCCCCACTTATATATAAGCACCCCCTTCCCCTTTTCTTTTCATTTTTGACCAAAGAGAGGGAGACCAAGTGAGATAGAGAAAGAGAGAGTTGCAGTGGAGTACACCTAAGAGTCGCCATGGCCGCCTCGTTGCTGGTGGAGGTAAGCCTCACCTCCCTTACACATTCTTTATCTTCTTCTCTTTTACTTTTTTTTTTTGCATCCTTTTCTTTTATATCCATTTTTAAGATTTTTGTGCTAATCCTTGTGATGTTTGGTGTATGGATGAGTGATGAGGTTTGTTTATATGAGGTTTAAATTTGTTGGATTGATGGGATGATTTGGTGAGGTTTTGTGAGAATGTGGGTTATGGATATATTTAGGTTTTAAGCTTAAATTCGCTTGGGAACCGTTTGATTTTGTTTAGATCGGAGTGTTAGGTTGTTTGAGGGTTGTCAACTCTCATTTGTGTTGCTAGATAAGGGTTTGAAAGGATGGATTTGGGTGATTTTGAGTATAATTTGTATATAGTGAGTTTTATAGGTTTTGGGATGCAAAACATGGTTGATCTCGCGATCAGACCGTTTGATTTGTGTATGTTTAGATGCTTTAGTGTTTTGGGGGTTGGTTTATGAGGACTTGGATTTTCTATTGATCTAACAAGTGATCAACACATGTTGATCACCATTGGATGGCCGATATGTATGTAAGAAAGGGAATCTAATGGCTCATGTAAGAACGCCCAAATTTGGAGTCGTTTTGGATTACCTATTAGATCTATGGGCGTTTCTTATATAAGCCATTGGATCCCCTTTATTGCATATGTGTTGGCCATCCAACAATGATCAACAAGTGTTGATCACCCATCAGATCAACAGCAAATCCAAAATCTGGTTTATGATGGGTATAATGTTTGGAGTTGAGTCATTGAGGTTTTGTTGGTGATTGGTGAGTTTGAAAAGGGTTTGGTACTATTCCCAGTCGAGGGAGTGTGCCCCGAGTGACCTCTATCGATAGAGGGGAAGGCCTCTATCGATAAAGGCACATTTTTGGCCTGAAGAGGTTGCTCCTATCGATAGAACTTCTATCTATAGAGGACATTTTCCCCTTTTTTACCTTTAAATTTCGTTCAATCATAACTCTCTTATTCAAAGTCCGTTTTGGATGATCTTTATATGCCCAGAAATTTTGTGAAGTCTAGTTTCTAGAAATAGTGATCTTGTGATCAGATTCTTTGTGGGGAGAGAAATATTTTGGAAATACCATATTTGCCCTTTGTATACACTTTGGCTTTTTCGGCTTATATCTCCTAAATCGCTTGGGCTTTGACCATGAAATTTGATATGTAGCATCTAGAAATACTTAGGAATATGTCATATAAGTTTTAAGGCTTTTGGTTTAGTCGTCTTGGAGGTTTTGGTCATTAAAATCCGGAGTGAGCCATTTGAGGGAATAAGTTGTAATTTTTTCCTCGATTTTGTAGGCGTTGTGCTTTCTTTTGATTTTCCTTTTGTACTATTGTTTTTTTAGATTTGGAGAATCCTTGGAAGGACCTTTGCATTAGATTGCATTATCATTGCATTTGGGAGGCTCGTGGAGCCTCATAGGTTAGAACACCATTGCATTTGAGGTAGGGATATGTAACCTTTTACTTTTGGAAATGACATATGTTTTATAAATGTTTTCTTGAACTACTCTTTGTTTTATTGACATAATGACATACATAGAATATACCAATTTATGAAATTGTATAATTGTGTGACATGCTTATGAAATGAAAACCAAGGCATATTGTTGACATGTCTTACAAAAAGAAATATGTTTTGTGAAAATGCTATTTCAGTTTTGGAACATGATGCGTTTATAAATTCGGGAACGAACTTTTCTATAAATTTTTTTATGGAAATATCTTACAGGCCTATCATGGTACTGTTTATGCAAAAATGAAAGGAAATTGATGTTCACCACATATGCCTCACTTTCTAAATTGTTTCATGATTTTGGGAAGTATGATTTATTTCGTGAGACCCTTGGCTTCGAAATAATAGGTTTTTGAAATGCATATGCCTTGTGAAATGATTTTTGTGATTTATTGCGGATATGGATTTGATTGGATGGTATTTGTGGATCGGCTTGTATTCAGGGAGTTAAGGGCCCATGGTCAAAGAATGAAATAGGGTTAAGATCACTCCCTTATAGGTATGGGTTTAAAGAACACTCCCTAATTTTATTGATGAGATATGATGTGGCTTGTTTGAACCACGTGCTTGTTAGCCCGAATGCAGCGTTCCTGCAATACCCTCGCGAGCCATTAGATGGATATGTAAGGGACATGCGATGGACGTGTGAAGCATATGCCACTCTACTGGTACGATGGATATGTTATGGTTATGTTATGGATGTTACTGATGGTTCAGAACAGTTGGATATTATTTTTCACAAAAAGGCCACATACTTTTGATAAACTGTTTTATATACAGTTTATATATAGTACTGTTGGAAACATTTGAAAACTTTGTTTACTTAAATATTCCATGCATCTAGTATTGTTGTTAATGAGTAGATGTTACAATATTCCTACTTAGCCATTTGAGGCTCATCCCGGCTTTTCACACAGCAATTTGCAAGTTGACTTGGGAGTTACATGTGTGGTTTGGCACAACCCCATCGTTTTGGGAGTGCTAACCAACCTTTGGTAGACTCTGCATCAGCATGTGTATGTTTATATATTCTAGTGTTATATATTTATAAGTTCATTATAGTTTTTTATTCTGCCTATGTGCTAGGGATGTTGGCATATTCATTTTAATTTCTTATCTATGTATATGACACTTCGGGACGTAATGTATGTACATGATATTTCATTATATATATATATATATATATATATATATATATATATATATATATATATTTCATTGTTTCTCTTGTGGATTTGTGAATGAGAAAATTAAGATGTCACCTCCATGTTGATACGTGCCGACTTGCTCAAGAGGGTTTATATGCCGTCAGGTTGGGGTGTTACACCAGTTCATAATCAAACTTAAACAATTCCATCACCACAGAAGGATGAGTCTTAGGGTTACCACGAATCCTATCGATGACACAATTAGCAACGATTTTTGAAGAAATCCATTTGTTCTTTATGTGTGAAAATAACAACCACACGTGTGAACATTATTGAGCTTCCTTCTATATAGAAAGCCATCAGAACCTTCAACACGATTGTGCACATGCCATTTACATCCTCTTGACTTTCTCATTACACAAACAGTTGTTACTCTCTTACCGTCATTCTTCAAAAAATCAAAATCAAAACTAAGCTCAATTGAATATTGACATAGAACCCTACAGAATTCAACCACACCACCTTTGAAACATGGCCCCACTTTTTCAATTCCTTTTGCTCATTGAGCCGACAACACTACCTTTTTTTTTTTTTTTGGGATAGTAATCCACCAAAAAGTTGCTTTCAACACTACCATCATTCATAGATGTGATTGAACGTTTTTCAAAAACAACATCATCACTTCTATCATTTTTTATTCTACCAATGTATTCCAAAATTTAAACCTTTACTATTTGAATGCCAAGGTCTATGAGTAACAAAAACATATTCTGCAACTCTTCATCATCATCAAGTGTGCAATTAGGATGCTTTGGTATTTGATATGAGAAATGAAATGAATTTGGGTTTAAGCACTCCCACTTTTGGCATATTATGCTAACTAATTATTCATAACCAAATTCATTACTTTCTTTAATAACAGTAGTGGTGTTACCATATTTTCACAGCAAGGAAACAACATTCTCCATCTAAAACTACATTGTATTATAAAAAAATAACAATCATATTAGTATCTTAAACAAAAATAAAATTAATTTTAAGTTTGGCAATATACTAATCAAGGTTTTTAAAACAATATCAGTTTTCTTAAAATGATATAAATCAATTTTCTAAACCTTAGGCATTACTTCTATGGAAAAACCATAAAATCAATTTATGCAAAAAAAGTTAAAATGTTTACTGCAAAAATGAATCAGTTTTCTGCAAAAATCACACAGAATTGCACTAATCAAATTAATAATTTTTCTAGAATTCAAAATACATCAAAGACACATTTGCATCAAACTACAAAATATGCATACACAAACACAAACAACAAAACGATTCAAAATTTTGCAAATCACATTTGCATTGTTTTTTGAAAAGAGATTATATTGGTCCCAAACAACACAAATAAGCAGGGATGATGCAAATCTATTAACTAGACAAATGCGGAAAATTATAATACTCAAAGAATAACCATTAAACACATAAACAGATCAAAGATAATATCAACCATGAGATTATCAAGATGGATCCATAAACACAAATATTATTCCATCCCTCTGGATAATCTAATCAACAAATACAATAATAATCATTCAAAAGAGAGTATTTACGTGGAAAACCCAAACAGGTAAAAAACCACCGAAGAAAACATATCCACTGTAACAAAGAAGAATTTACAAGAACTCAGAAATTATACCAGCCATCCTCAAGCTTAATTTCATTCTTCTTGAACATCTTCAACCTCCATCGAATCCACCATCAGTCGACAGTGAAATCCATCAACCTAGCTCTAAGGGGAATCCACATTCTCCACAGTCACTCACTTGGACTCCACCAACCACACCTTGAGTCCACAAAGTCACAATCCAATTCTCATTGGATCACTTTCAATATGAGGTATATGATTTCTATCAACCTAATAGTCTCTAATTTATGGTGAGATTAAAGATCAAAGGGTCAAAACTCTATAGAAATAAAGTAATTGTACACAAAGTACCAAAATAAATCTAAAAAGGGAAGGAAGCGCTTTTCTCTCTAAAATGTTCAGTCTTCCTTACCCTAAATGGTACAAAAAGATGTATTTATAGCCCCCAAGAATGCTCTAAACACATAATCACATTAAAGGGCAAAATACCATTTTCAGAATATGGAGTTTTCTAAAAAAACATAATCTTGGATCGATCTTGAAAAACCTTAGATCGATCCAGATCATTTACAGCTTTTGGATCTTTAATAAAATCGAATTTAGATTGATCCAACAAAAACTTGGATTGATCCAGAAGTAACCGAGATTCTGGACCTTAATTCTAATTGAATAGATCGTTCAAAAAATTTGTGAATCGATTCAAATGCTACTTAGGTTCTGGATCTAAATTAAAATCGATATTAGATCGATCCAAAAAAACTTTGATTGATCTAATTATCAAGAAAAATATTTTTTTTTTTTTTTTTTGCAGCATTTTGATCAACCACATTTTGACTTAAAACACTTAGCATATTAGGATCAATCACTAATCACATATGGGGTAAAAACTAGGCCTTAAAGTCACTTACCATCCTAGGAAATGGATTCAAGAATCTTCGAGAAATGACTTGAGCTTTAGAGCATGAATCTTTTGAGATTTTTAACAATTAAGCTTGAGGATGAGGACAATACAAGAGACTATTATATACATAAGAATAAGCCAACTTAAAATAACATATATAT
>JAESVK010066661.1:0-13475 GCA_017140935.1 Hamamelis virginiana
GTTCTTGGAGGTTTTGTGAACATGGATTATTTTTATAAAAACGAAAAAGTTTTGTTTTACCTTTCCGCTGCGAATCCATGTCTGTGGTTTTTCACAGAACCTTTCAGTGGTATCAGAGCCATATCAAGCATGGTCATGTATATGATGATGGCATTCAATGGATATAATATATTAAAATCAAGTTAATGTGGTTTAAAATCCCACATATGAAATTCGGCCATGGAGGGATGCCTCCTAGTTTTGTTTTGTTTCTTTTTTAATAAATGGCAACTAGGGTTTTGTGAAACCCTAGATGAACACGGCACTCTAAGGGCTGCACTCTAGGTCACGGCTGCATGGGATGTGCCTCTATATGATTCGGCCATGTGGGTTTTTTACCCACTTGGTGTTTTGAGTTTATAGGGTTTGGTGAAAACCTTATAAAGTTTTTGGTTTTCTCTCAAAATCTCTCTCAAATTTCGGATCACCTAGGGTTTGTCTTTCTTGAGATTTTATGATTAGGGTTTGATCTTCATAGCATGTTGATGCATGGATGATGATCAAAATTCCATAATAGGTATGTTCTCTCTTTCTTCTCTCTCTCTCTCCAATTCGGCTATATGGGTTTCAAGAACCCTAGTTTGATTTTTTTTTATTTTGATTTTTGATTTGGGTTATGGTAACCCTATAATCATTGATTATAATTGAATCTTGAATTTTTATAAACCCTAAACATGATTGGATCATGTTCTTGATTTTTGAAAAACATGAACTTAGGTTTGTTTTTTGAAAAACTAGTTTGAATGGGTTTTTAGAAACCCTAACAATGTTTCATGATCTTGAATGAATTATAAATGTGTTTATTTTTTATTCTTGATGCATGAATAAATTGATTTAAAATTTGTTTAAATTATTATGTTAATGGAGTTTGTTAAAAGGTTTAACAATGGCCTATTAGGGTTTCTCAAGAACCCTAATTAGCATGATGATAGTGGCTGCAATATGGTTTAGGTAACCCTAAATCATAATAGGGAAATTCCTATTTTGATAATAGTAATTCTATTAGTCAAACAAGGAAATCCCAAAATTTCCTATTTTGAATTTTTCAAGATTAAGGAAAGTTTCTTAAATAGTTTTGATTCTTTCTTGATTTGAATGATTCAATATTTAGGAAAAGATGGCAACTTGATTTAATGGTTTTGGAAACCCTAAACTAGGATTAGGTTAGGTTAATCCCTAACCCTAACCCTAACCCTAATTCACTCTCTCTCTCTCTCTCTCTCCTCATTCACGGCCACATGGGTTTGGAACCCTAATGGCCTTGTTTTGTTTTTGGTTTTATTATCCTAATGTTCTTCATATGTTTAATAAATGGTTATGAAGTTTTCAAAATGATTTTATTGTTTTTGAAAATGAAAAATGAAGAATATAGAAGGTTTGATAAAACATGTTTTATAAAAACACTTTTTGTGTTCTTGAGAGATTAAATGATTCATGTGATGAATCAATGGTTTTAATTTGTTAAAATCATTTAGGGATGTTGCCTAATAATGTATAAATATGTTAAAAATGTTTTGGCATGATTTTACATTGAGGAAATAATTTTTAAAAATGGTTTTAATGTTATTTCTGGGTTGCTGTTTTTCAGGACAGCAACTACATAGCTTTTGTAAAATCTAGGAAAATTGGTTTCTGGGATTTTTGAAGCTTGCCACCTATCGACTTCATTAATATTAGGTCTTAACAAAGTCTAGGAAGAGTTCCCATGATTTTTAATGACCTATGATAGCCACACTAGAATTTTTGTGATTAAGAGTCAAATCTGCAAAATCTGACTCTCTATCGCAAAAGGCCTCTAATTGATACCAAACGTTGGAATCAAGTTATGAGACCCCTGCCATTGGAAAGAAGACTGAAAAACCTAGTGAAATGAAGTGTTTCCATGACTTAGTTCACTCTAGGTTAAGCCCAACAAAGTCATTTGTGAGGAATTTCCAGAATCTGTCATGGTTTGGAGTTCGAGTCACAAATCACTTTAAAGTGATACCAAACGTTGGAATTACTTAATGAGACCTATGCCATTTGAAAGAGGACTGAAAATCCTTGTGAAATAGAGTATTCTCACATTTTAAAAGGTTGTTTTAATATAGGAAAGATTGGTCCCAAAACAGTAGCTGAATTCTGAAATTTCTGTTGTAAAATGGAAATTGTTTCTTTCTTTGAAATTTTATTTTGAGTTATTATTTATTCCACCTATGTAGGTTAATAGTGATTAATCTACTGAGCTTATTAAAGTGTTAATAGCATGGTAGGAATTGTGAGAATAATTTCTCAAATTAAATTCTTTATATTTGAAACCCTATTAGTGTCTTTTAGGAGTTTTAATTATATTGAAGATAGAAACTTGTTTTTGTCATATGGGATATGATGGTATTCTTTTAATGCGATTAAAAGGATTGAATTATTATTATAGGATAATAATAATATTGAGATTATTATTGTTATAGGATAATAATAAAGACCTGACTTTAATTAATTATATGCCATTTGCCATCATTGCCTTTGCTTTATGTAGCTTTCTTTTATTATGCATTGTGAATGTATAATTGTTAAAGGATGATTATGGACTTAAGACCAATTAAAATAAGTTGTGATTGGCCGCATGTGATGTGATTGCTTTATTTGAATGGGTTGTATTTAAATGTGTTTAAATCAAGTGATGTAATTATTTGGGGCTTGCATGCCTCTTTCCCTCTCTCTACATCTGTAATCCCCTTCTCCTTAATCCCTTTCTTTTCATTATATTGTAATTCAAAGAAACTTGTGGAGGACTCAAGGAACCTGGTGGAGTCATGTACGAGAGGATAGCAAGGACTTTGGAAGGACTTGGCTTGCACTTCAAGGATCTTGTCTGAAGATTTTTGATTATATGTAATAGTTACATAGTTTTAATTACGATCACCCAACCCACCTTATAAACCGAGGGTTCATATTTTATGGCTCAAAGTTTGAACCCGCCCTGAAAAGTCCATAATCTATCCTAGGCCCATTTATATATGTGATGTATGTTAGTTACGGGCCTTGACCTAATTTATTATATGTTCAAAATGAATCTACCCTAGTCTCTCAGAGGACAGTGGGAGGATAATTGAGAACTAATAATAAAAGTGGGTCTAAACCTGTTTAATTTATATATTGTGATATATAATTTTGATGCATGCGATGTATGGATAATTTATGAAAATGAGACCTTTTTACAAAACCCCTATTTTCATAAAATCAAGTTGTAAGGAAGAAGCTTTGGGCTTTATCCTAGCCTCCTACCATTACAAGAAAGGTGAGTCTTTATGGTGGATGTGTTTGGCTGCAGATATGTGGGAACACATTCATTGTGAAGGTTCAAACCGGCTTGTTACATATAGGATATCATGAGGTGCGATAATGGGGCTTACCAAGAAACTGATATGTGAGGGATGCCACATTCAATTGACCATACTCATGTGAATGGTAGGTGTAACTTGACTAAAATGTACTATCCAAGAAACTATTATGTGAGGATACTATAATTTTAGAGGCTAAAGGATGATTGGAATTTGCTTAAGAGAAGCATTAGGATAAAGAGTTATCCACTCATTAAGGGTTAGTATCCAAGAAACTAACATGTGAGGTTACTAATTCTTAATGGGACCCCAATCCCTGCTATGGAAATTCAATTTTTGAAATTCACAAGTCTCATCTTAGGGTGTATGGGATTTGAACAAAATAGTGGGAGGAAACATAGAAATTAAAGACCAAAAATTTTATGTTTTATTAATATGAAACTTATATTATTTTCTGTTGTAGATGGCACCACTAAACCCTCTCTCTCGTATTCTTGATGACAACCGTTTGACTGGCCCTAACTTTAATGATTGGATGAGAAATCTAAAAATTGTTTTGTCTGCTGATAAGATCGACTATGTTCTTAAGTCTCCACGCCCTAATGCTCTACCTGAAGGGGCATTAGAAGAGGAACGAGACACTTACCAGAAGTGGCTCGAGGATGATGTGCAAGTGAGATGCTATATCATGGCATCGATGACCAATGAGCTCCAAAGGCAACATGAGGTCATAGATAGCTCACATGCAATCATCAAACATCTTAAGGAGCTATATGAGTCACAGAATAGGGTTGTAAGGTACAACACTGTTGGTGAGCTCTTTGCTTGCAAGATGGTAGAAGGAACATCTGTCAATGAGCATTGTTTGAAGATGATCCGGAATATCCATGCCCTTCATGATCTAGGTGTGGATATCTCTTCTGAGATGGGGACTGATATTCTCCTTCACTCTCTTCCTGCTAGTTACAAACCGTTCATCATGAACTTTCACATGTCTGATGTGAATGATAAAGTCTCTTTGACTGACTTGATGAACATGTTGTCAACTGCTGAGGAGACCTTGAAAAAAGGACTCCAAAGGAAGTGCTTTGGTATTTGATGGGACCTCGACTTCTAAATCCAAGTCCAAGGGCAAGGGTAAGAAGAAGAAGAAGTCCAATCTTAAACCAAAAGGAGGTGTGAAGAAGAAGGAATCAAAGGACACAAAGGGAAAGTGTTTCCACTGCGGCAAAACAGGTCATTGGAGGAGGAATTGCAAGGAGTACCTCGCCTCTTTGAAGAATGGTTCTTCTAGTGGTACGTCTTGTTATTTATTCATTTACTAATTACGAATTAGTATTCTGCTTATGGTATACGATACCTAACTGTGTTTTATTGTACAATGCGATTGTATGTAGGAGACAAAGGGAAGCAGAAGGTCGAGTGAACAACGAGCTTGCACTGTTTGGAAAGGATCAAAGTGTTGATGCCTTTGACATTGAAGCTTGATACTTGATTTATTTATTTAAGATTTTAAGAACTCTTTTATTAATTGCCGGTTGTAATAATTACTTCTTTTGAAGTTTTATTTGAGTTTTGAATAATAGTTGTTTTGAAACAATTTATCTTTAATATTGGATATTTTGGATATTATCTGGCAATTGTCTTGAAGTTCTTAATTCTTTATAAATGCAATGAATAAATGAAAGTTATAGTATGTATGGAGATTAAAGGGATGATACATGAGATGTATAAACCCTAACTTTTAGTTTGACTATACTTCATATATAATAGATATTTGAAACGTTCAAATGATTAATATGAAGTAAAACTGAAAGGTAAATATTAAGAATATTTGCATGAATCTCATATCACTATAATACCTTAAAAATGTCAAACGATAGAGTTTTAAGATTATTTGTTAATATGGGATATTTCAAATAAACTTTAAAAGGTGAGTTTTCTTAAATAAAGAGTTATTAGAAAACATGATTTCCACATTAGTTGAAAAACTATACCTTTATAAAACATAAAGGAAATTTTATGTAATTAAAGGGTTTAATACATAAATTACCTTGTTTTTAAAAGGACTAGTGGGAGCAGTAAAGTCATCAAATAATTTTCTTTATAAGCACATACTTTAAATACTAAAGTAGTATTAAGAATTCCATAATCGTTATAGGAATTCAAATCTCTTCAAAAATGGTTTTTGAAAAGATTATTATATGAGCAGAATATTTGAGAAATATCAAACTCATATAATTATAAAGTATGTACTCACATTAATATCACAAAATGCTGCAAACAGTTGTTAGCAGATATTGATGATAGATTCAGAATAGTGATTCAGAATATAAACAAGTATGTTCTTAAAAGGAGTTTAAGAATGAGATACTTGTATATAAAGAAATTATATGGTTAGCCATTTACAAATTGCCTAATAGAATGTCTAGTACACATTGTTTTCTTTTGAAAGCATAGGTCTCATTTACTAGGACATCAGAGTTGGCAGCGAATTTTAGTTTTAATACTATTATTGAAAATAATAAAATGCAAAAGGGTTTTGCATAAATCTACTTTGCCTTAACACCTGTGTGTGTTAAAAAGCCTTGTCTTACGAAGACTAGGATACGATACTATGGTGATTGGCTTTAGTGCAAGTGGGAGATTGTTAGAAGTATGCCCTAAAACCAATCCTAAATGGTATATTAAGTTTCATATTATTAATATATGGAAGGTATAACTTATCTAATATGTTCTAACATATATGATAAGGTCTATGAATAAATGATAAGAGAAATATGCATCACAAGGAGTTGAGATAGAGAGACTGATATTTCTCATATACATCTATTCTAAAAAGAGTTCCTACTCGAAGGTTTATTAAAGTGGATATTTAATTAACCGTATGAAGAGTAGCACAGATTTAAACCAACTCATATGGAGGATAGGTGATTGCTCACAATCATATGCTCTAATTTCATAGTCGTTAGACCCAAATGCACGCTAATGATGGTGTAATTCGCTAGGTTTTGTTAAGATATTCATTTATGTTGTTTTCATGTGCATTGTAGGTTTTTGGCCTTTTGGAAGCCCAAATTCGCTCTCCGATGAAGCGCAACTCGCAGTTGAAGGTTGGGAGAGTGTCGAGGAGGCATTGAGCACTAACTGAGGCTTTTCTGGGAAATTTTTGGGTCATCTATCGATAGATGGCCGGAGCTATCGATAGATGACAGTCTCTGCATCTCAATAAAAAGCAATTCGAGGATCATCTATCGATAGGTGAATTTCGCTATCGATAGATGCCAGTTTCTGTTTCGCAATTGGGAATTCATTTTTTGACCTATCGATAGGCAAAGGGAGCTATCGATACATGCCAGCCTCTGGACCTTCGAATTTTGGAAATTTAATTGTGATCTATCGATAGGTGTGGCAAGCTATCGATAGATAGCGGCTTCTGACTTCTCATTCTCGGCAACATTTCCATCATCTATCGATAGCGCGTCTGGTATCTATCGATAGATGCCCTTCCAGTTCCAAGGCGATTCAGGTTCCCGCGTTCTCTATCGATAGGTGTTTATGGCGCTATCGATAGAGATTCTTCATGGATCTTCGTGCGCAGCTGACCTTCGCAGCATCTATCGATAGGTGCTCCGCACGCTATCGATAGATGACTGCCTGCTCCATTTTTTATGCTATGTTTTATTGTAATAATTTAGTCTTTGAGGGATACATTGGTCATTTTGCTCCTTGACTTTTATGGGAGTATAAATGCAGCTTTAAGAGGAGAGAGACGGAGTTACTTTTTGTCTTGTTGCTCATAAAGCTAGGTTTTGGTTTTTAGTGCTTTTCTTGGCACTTTCTAGGTAGCCAATCACCATCCATTTCACTCCAAAAAGGCCCAAGTTTGACTATGATGGGGAGGAGCATCTACGGATCGCCGATCTACGTTATGGCCGGCTAGGTCACTCGGTGATGGGGTTAGGCAAGGATTTTGGGTGAGGTTTTTAGTCACCATTTTGTAATTAATGTTATTTAACTTTGGGATAGACTTGTATTTGAGAGCCTAGTGCTTTAAACCGTTTTTATCTCAATATGTTTTAGTTTTCTGTGATTACTATTTCATACAAATACAAGTAGTGCTTACTTTAATGAATGATTGAGTTAATGGTGGTTTGATCATTAGCATAGGTTATGCATTATCATTTCGATTCTGATAGTTTATGGCTTTTGATTAATCGTTATACACTTAATCATTCATATCATTTTGGTTAACTTATTCTTGTAGTCTAGGTTACCATTATCCCATGTTAAATAGCATTTCATATTACAATCGGTGATTATTGACTTGCCCTAATCCGAACCAACCCCCATTACCTTTCTCCACTTTATCTTATTTTAAATTAATCTAGCGCGTCTTTAATTTCTTATTAAGACTTTAATCAACAACCAATCAATCAATTTTGAATCGCAATCACTAGCATAACTTCTTATATACTTTAAACTTGATTCAACCAAATTCTCTGTGGACGACCCGCACTCACTCTAACTTTGCGACTTGAGGTTAAATTTCCGTTGAGTGTGGTCCTATAAATACTTTTAAATCTTGGCGCGTGGCGAGGAATTAACCTCCCTCGCCGTGGCGCGGCCAAATTTTGGCGCCGTTACCGGGGACTGTGCGTTGAATTAAATTAAAGTTTTAAGGAATTATTCTAGTTGTAATTAGCAATTCTTGCTTGTTCATATTGTTTTCTTTTCATTTCGTAGCTTTGATCTACTTGTCTTAATTTCAGGTTACTAAATCTAGGTACTACCACCTGCCGAGCTTGCGCGCTAAAAAGCCCTTGAAGGCTAAAATTTGCTAAATTCTTGCTAAACAGGTTGGATAGGACCGCATAAAGATTAGCGACTTGGAACGAGGGGAGTTTTCTTAGCTCTTTTATTCTTTCGTTAATTATTCAATTCTTACATTCATTGCATTCATTAAGCATTTTGTGGGAGGGTTGTAGAACTGCATGCACGGTAGGCGTTCCCTATCTCAGGAGTTGCACCCTTTGGACCTTGACCTAGAGCATACTTTGAGAGCCGCTAGGGCTGCTCGTCGAAATACTCAAGAGTCCCCACCGGTCATTGACGTAGAAATGGCCAATGCTTTAGGAAATAATGGAGGTGGAGCTGCCCAGCAGAATCCACCGCAACCAATCCCACCCGTGTTGTTGCGTGACCACTTTATGCCTAACACTTTCAGTCCCCCATCCTGCATTCAAGTCCCAAATATAGAGGAGCTGACCTATGAGATTAAACAGCAAACTATCCAGATGCTCCCTAACTTTTATGGGTTAGATCGTGAGAACCCATACGATCATTTGACTGAATTTGTTAACATTTGCAACACAATTAGGATTAGAGATTTCCCTCAAGAGTCTCTACGCCTGTTCTTGTTCCCTTTTTCTTTGAAGGACAAAGCCAAGCACTGGCTTACGTTCCTTGAGCCACCTAGGCCTGTGACCACTTTGGAGGAGCTTCAAAGGCTTTTCCTGGCCCGATATTATTCCATAGGCAAGACCTCCCAGATGCGCCATAGCATTACCCACTTCACCCAAATCGAGGGGGAGTCCTTTTATGAGTCTTGGGAGAGATTGAAAGAGTTGATTAGACTTTGCCCACACCATGATATCCCCAAGTGGCAAATAGTGCAATCTTTTCTTAAAGGATTGAGAGAGAGGGATAGGCAATTAGTCCATTCGGCTTGTGGAGGGTCTGTTTTGAGAAAAAGCGATAATGAAGTTTGGGCATTGTTTGAGACTATGAGTGAGGATTCCTACCATATGGAATCCATGGGTTTGTCTGAGAGAGAGAAAACCGCACCAACACCATCCTCCTCTTCATCTAAGAAAGGAGGCATCTATGAGATTGAAACCACTTCTTCCAATCAAAACATTGAGGTGTTGTCAAAGAAATTAGACCAACTCATAGCTCTTCATGAGAAGCCTTCCAAGGCCATAGTCAATTCAGTGTCTGAATTTTGTTCCATATGTTCGGACCCTACCCATGATACTCTGTCTTGTCCCATGGCAGGGCAATACCCCGAGTTCATTCAAGAGCATGTCAATGTTGCCCAAGGGTATGTGCCATCTAGGAGTGACCCTTACTCAAACACTTACAACCCTGGATGGGCTAATCATCCAAACTTTCGTTGGGGTCAACAACAACCACCTAGGCCTCCAATCCAATCTTCTCAACCCATGAGACCCAATTACCAAGGACCTAATCAGGGCATGGTTGCACCTTATAGGCCTCCCCAACCTCAGAATCAATACCAATCCCAAGGCACCATGGTGCCTCATTCTCAACCACCATACAATCCTCCGTCCCAACAAGTTGTCCAAGCACCACAACACCAATCACTTCAAAGAACCCCAGGATTTGAAGAGCAAGTCTTGAGTGCTCTAAAAGCCATGGAAGCCAACAACCAACTTCTCCATTCTCATTCGCAATCTATTGCCAAGCTTGAGACCCAAGTGGGCCAAATAGCAGCTTCCTTGAACCATAGGGAAGAGGGTAAATTGCCTAGTCAACCAATTAAGAACCCCAAGGGAGCTTATGTGGCTGAGAGTTCTACCTCTCAAGAGCCGGTCAAGCATGAGGATGTGCAAGCCATTACCGTTCTTAGAAGTGGGAGAGTGGTGGATAATAGGATAGGAGAGGATGTCATGGAGGAGGATAGTTCGCCTCCAATTGTAGAGGTGGGGAGTGATGAGAGTAGCAAAAGAAAAGAGAGAAGTCCTGAAAAAGAGGTTGTTGAAGAGATAGAGAGGGATAACTTTCCTTCTAGAGTAGAAGACCCCGTGGCATCCTATGTGCCCAAAGCTCCTTTTCCTTCGGCGCTTGTGTCGCCTTCTAAAAAAGCTAAGAAAGGAGTTTCTGTTGATGATATGTTGGAGGTGTTTAAACAAGTGCGAATCAATATTCCACTACTTGATGCTATCAAACAAATCCCATCTTATGCCAAGTTTTTGAAGGATCTATGTACCCATCAAAGGAGAGAGCGTGTGCATTTAGCTCAATCCTCTGCACTTGTTGACATAGCTAGTGCAGTCTGCCAATATCAAATCCCTGTTAAGAAGAGTGACCCTGGAACACCCACAATACCTTGTTTCCTAGGAGATCATTTCGTGGATAGAGCTTTGGTAGATTTTGGGGCTAGTGTGAACATTCTTCCATACTCTGTGTATGCTAAGATGGAGTTAGGAGAGTTAAGGCCCACACCTACTGTTCTCCAGTTTGCTGATAGGTCCACTAAGGTACCTAGGGGAGTTCTACAAGATGTCCTTGTTAAAATTGAATCCTTTGTCTTCCCTGCCGACTTCATTGTCTTAGACATGGAACCTGTGGATAGTAGTAGACCCCAAATCCCTGTGATTATAGGTAGACCTTTGTTGGTGACCGCCAATGCAGTTCTTCACTGCAAATCTGGAATCATGGAGGTGTCTTTTGGCAACATGAAGGCCAAGCTGCAAGTTTATCATGCGGCTAACCATCCTCATCACTTTGAGGAATGTTCATTTGTGGATATTATTGATGAGCTAGTGGAAGAGTCCCTCCCATTCATCCTTACTGAGGACCCCTTGGAGGCATGCCTTGCCTACTTTGATATTGATAGCTTTGATATAGACTCATGCATCGAGGAAGTTAATCAAGTTCTAGAGTCATCCCAATCCATAGGTAGCCTAACTTGGAAACCTACACCCGAACCATTACCACCATTGGCTAGTACACCTATGCCTAGTTCGTTGGAGTCACCTCCTACACTTGAACTAAAACCGTTGCCATCCCATTTGAAGTACACATTCCTAGGGCCCAATGAGACTCTCCCTGTCATTATTGCCTCTGATTTGAGTGATTTACAAGAGAGAGCCCTAATTGACACTCTGAAAAAGTATAGGGAAGCAATAGGTTGGTCGGTGGCGGATTTGAAAGGGATTGACCCATCCATTTGCATGCATCGTATTCACCTTGAAGAGGGGGTTAGGCCATCTAGAGAAGTTCAAAGAAAACTCAATCCTAATATGAAGGAAGTGGTGAAAAAGGAAGTGCTTAAATTGTTGGATGCGGGTATCATATACCCCATCTCTGACAGTGAGTGGGTAGCTCCTACCCAAGTGGTCCCCAAAAAGTCTGGAATTACTGTAGTAGCCAATGATCAGGGTATTCTAGTCCCAACTAGAGCCACTACAGGATGGAGAGTTTGTGTTGACTATAGGAAGCTAAATTCTAAGACTAGAAAGGACCATTTCCCACTCCCTTACATTGATCAAATCCTAGAAAGGTTGGCGGGTCAAAGCTATTACTGTTTTCTTGATGGTTATTCTGGATATAACCAAATAGCTGTGTACCCCGAGGACCAAGAGAAAACCACCTTCACATGCCCTTTTGGCACCTTTGCTTTTAGGCGTATGTCCTTCGGGTTGTGTAATGCGCCTAGTACATTCCAAAGATGTATGACGGCAATTTTTTCTGACATGATAGGTGAGTTTCTTGAAGTTTTCATGGATGACTTCTCTGTTTTTGGATCCACCTTTGAGGAGTGCCTTTCCCACCTTGACAAAGTGTTGAATAGGTGTTGTGAGAAAAACTTGGTGTTGAGTTGGGAGAAAAGCCATTTTATGGTTCAGGAAGGTATAGTCTTGGGGCATGTAATTTCTGAGAGGGGAATTGAAGTAGATAGGGCTAAGGTTGAATTGATAGCCAAACTACCTCTCCCAACCACTGTCAAACAAATCCGGTCATTCTTGGGGCATGCGGGTTTCTATAGAAGGTTCATTAAGGACTTTAGCAAGATTGCAAAACCCATGTGCAATTTACTGGCCAAGGATGCCCCATTTGTTTTTGACAAAGTTTGTATGGAAGCTTTTGAAAAGCTGCGCTCTTCCTTGAGCACCGCCCCAATTATGCAAGCACCCAATTGGTCCCTTCCATTTGAGGTTATGTGTGATGCCTCTGACTATGCAATTGGGGCGGTTTTAGGGCAGAAACTAGGGAAGGACTCTCATGTCATCTATTATGCTAGTAAAACCCTTGTTGATGGCCCAATCAATTACACCACAACCGAGAAGGAACTCTTAGCAGTGGTCTTTGCATTCGATAAATTTAGATCATATCTTCTTGCATCTAAGGTCATTGTGTTTTCTGATCATGCCGCATTGAAATACCTTCTGTCCAAGAAAGAGACCAAGCCTAGATTGATTAGGTGGATACTCTTGCTCCAAGAATTTGATTATGAGATTAGGGACAAGAAAGGTTGTGAAAATGTTGTAGCGGACCATTTGTCAAGAATCATGGTTGACCCATCCTTGGACATTGTACCCATTAAGGATAAATTTCCCGATGAGCATATTTTGACCATTTCGGATCATCACTTGCCTTGGTATGCTCACATCATCAATTATCTCGTCACGGGGCTCATCCCATCGGATTGGGACAAGAATAGAAAAAATCATTTTTTTTCACAAATCAAATATTATTTTTGGGAAGATCCTATTCTTTTTAAATATTGTGCGGATCAAGTAATCCGTAGATGTGTCCCGGATCATGAGGTGCGAAATATTTTGAGATTTTGCCATACCTTGGCATGTGGGGGTCACTTTAGTGGGAAGAAAACCGCGGCAAAAGTCTTGCAATGTGGGTTCTTTTGGCCTACAATCTTTAGGGATGCCTTAGAGTTTTGTAAGACTTGTGAGAATTGCCAAAAGATGGGGAATATTTCAAAAAGAGACATGATGCCCTTGAGCCCAATTCTGATAGTTGAAATCTTTGATGTGTGGGGCATCGACTTTATGGGCCCATTCCCAGTCTCCCATGGTTATGAGTACATTCCTGTTGGGGTCGATTATGTGTCCAAGTGGGTGGAAGCAGTGGCCACTCGAACAAATGACCACAAGGTTGTGGTGAAATTTTTGCAAGAGAATATCTTTTCTAGATTCGGGTTTCCTAGGGCTATCATTAGTGATGGAGGTTCTCACTTCAATAATAGGCCTTTTGCGGCTTTAGTTGCTAAGTACTCCATCACTCACAAAGTTGCCACTCCCTACCATCCTCAAACTAGTGGCCAAGTGGAAGTGTCAAATAGGGAAATAA
>JAESVK010066662.1:0-17016 GCA_017140935.1 Hamamelis virginiana
CTTCCCATTAATTCATTTACTGCATCCTGCAAATTTTAATTGAAGAACCCATTTATGAATTCAACCACTTATTTACTGCACTCATTTTGCTTGTCTATAAATAGATGTTGTTGGATGTGCAAATTCAATTTGTATCAGAATAGAACTAAATCAGTATACAACAAAACTCTGCACTAGGTATAATTTTGGCTTTAAGGATGTCGGCCTCTCCCTCATCCAATGAAGAACCCTCTACAAAACGCAAGAAGGCTGAGAATAATAAGGTAATTGAAAGTGATCCCATTTTTACATGCATGTTAAGTTGTGACACAAATGTTGACTGTGAATTTTAATTTAGCATGTTATAACATAAATAACAATATTTGGTTTTTTGATTTATTATGTATAACATTTGACACAAAACAGGAAGAAAATATGCAACAATTGAAGGATGACTTGAATCTCAAGATTCAAGAATTAGAAAGAAAACTTGCTGAAACGAAAGAGTCACTATTCAAATGTGTTTCTGATAAGTGGAGCGTTCAATTACAGTTGGACCGCGAGCGACAATCACGTCAACTATTATATCTTGAGATCCGTGAATTGGTGGGGTCGTTGATGGAACTATGCGGAGATCAAACAGATGTTGACTCATCAAGCGATGATTCCGGTGAAGAAGATGGGGGTCTTATTGGTGATGAATTTGCTGCTGATAGTGATGACGGCAGCAACAGTCAAGAAATATGAATAGTTTTGCTAGGTTTTTTGGCAGTTTTTGTTGAATCGTGATTATGGTGGTCTATTATCTTATATTAGTAATCTAAATGTTATATATGGTTTTCCTGTTTTTTGAGCTGTTGTAACCTTACCCAATACCTATAGTTTGGGTAACACCATATTTTGTCACCCTATGGGATATGATGCAAAATGCTGTGTGCTGATGAAATGGTTGTACTAATGAAGAAGCAGCTTCCGAATGTAAGTATAATATAATATTAATATTATTACATGGATAATTTAGGCAAACGTTTACCATAAGTTTGGAATTATATTTGTATGGCAAAAGAGTTGGATCTAATCACGTGGTGTACTCATATACAGTACATGAGTTGATATAATAGAGTCCTGAACTACTTATCAACTTTATATATGGACCCTTGCACAAACCTACAATTGTAGGTTGTGCCATGTAGCATAAATAACCCACTTTTTTAGCTATATGTTGATTGGAAAAAAAATAAAATAAATTAATCAAAGTATCATATTTTTTCATAATTACAATTTTCATAATGTATACACATACCGGACAGGTGATAAGTCATTTCACAAAGACTTCACATAAATCCATTTACTACATCCTTGATAAGGCATTTTAAGAAGGCTTCCCATAAATCCATTTACTGCATCATGCAAAAATTAATAATTAATTGAAGAATCCATTTATGGGTTCAACCATTTTATCAAAAATTAATTGAATAACCCATTTATGGGTTCAACTACTTTATTTACTGCACTCATTTTGCTTGCCTATAAATAGCAAATACCATGTGCTTCATTGATTCAAATCAGCGGACAACAAGTTTTATACCAAAAAAAAAAAAATACTCATATTTTCTCCCAATATGATTTTTTCCTGAGATGGTAGATTGATGAACTTACACTACTACAAAAACTGCCTATAACAAGTGTTGTAAACCCTCATCTTTGTGCTAAGACGAGGGTTATAAAAGAGTCGTCTATTACAGGGTCGTGAAAAAAAAAGACGAGGGTTTGGAAACCCTCATGATTTTGAACAAAAGACGAGGGTTCAACACACTTGTCTTTTCTAATAATAACGAGAGTTATGCACCCTCGTCTTTTCTCAAAATAACGAGTCTTGCACCCTCGTCTTTTCTAATAATGACAAGAGTTTTGCACCCTCGTATTTCCTCAAAATAACGAGGGTTTTGCACCCTCGTCTTTGTTCAAACAATGAGAGTTTCAAACTTGTCTCTCCTAAAAAAGACAAAGGTTTAAAACCCTCGTGTTTTATCTTTCTAAATTTTTTTTAAATAATATTCCATTTGGATCCATAATATGGCCCATATATGACCTGTAATATTTCGTTTGGATCCATAATAATATAACAATTCTAGTTTCAATATGACATGCATATTTCCTGTAACTTGTATACATGCAATCACATTCACAAACCCACCAATAAAGTGCAAGAATTATTAAAAAAGAAAGAAATGACAAGATTAATAACATAAGAAGCACTTCTCAACTCATTTGTTTCCTTACAAATGGAGAATAGTATATCAGATCACAATGAGCCAAAACTTACTTGTCATTTCAGTTTCAAAAACTTACTTCTAAAGCTCTTATATCATATCACAGTGAGCAAAAACTAATGGTCATAAATTTATATCATAAAAAATAAATAATAAATAAGATAAGGAAATCAAGATTGCTCACAACCTTGTCTAGTTAGGGCCTGGGCCCCCTGGCCAACTTATACAAGTAAGATCAACTCAAATCAATAAGAAAAATTTATGACTATTCCAACTATAAGCCAACAATTTTGCATTAAAGTGAAGTTAAAACTTCCAAAAATGAGTAAGAAATCACTTCGTAAAAAAAAATTCACATCTCCAAAAAGTGGTAATATGAACAGGCTAGTCACTGGTGGTATTATGGTGGACATGCAGCTTTAAAAATATAATAAATAAAACAAATACTAACTCAGGGCCCATTATAAGGTACCACTTCTTGTTTTTTAAATTAATGATATTAGAGGGGTCAAGCAATATTACTTATCAAGAAGATTGAGAACCTCTCAATCTATTGCTAAAATGGAAATAGAGATATATAATGACAGAATGTATATATCATATATATATTTATTACCAAATAGATTAATCACACATAATTTGAATTAGTCAACATTGCATGAAGACTAACATGCAAGAAAATGTAACCAAGGAGATGAGAGAATACGAAATGGCACAAAAGATAAGAAATACGTCAATCGATCGATCAGGATCTGTCATGGAATTGTAGTCCTTGCAAAAAACATGCATACACAGGAGAAATCCTTCATTGATAATATAAATAAGAGTCTTGTGATCATCTAAGAAGCTAATTATAAGCTATATATGAGAGAGTACTAGCTAGGGCCCTCCACTTGACTACAATTAATCTATGCTTCTTAGTAAATCTCATAACTTACACATATAGCTTACATAAGATAGAACAGTAGGTTCCCAAAACAGAATATAAACAAAGTAGATATTACTGCTCCTTCAAGCACATTAACTGCACAGAAAATATATAAGAAAAAAAAATGTATTAGATAAAGGAGTCTTGAGATTACATTATTAGGAAAATGCGATATGTCCTAAAGAAATTGTCTCAAAAGTGTATGCGCAAATGACGTGACGGATGATCCAGTCCTTTTCTTTTTTAGCAAATTCTCTCATTGATAGATGATAAATGAAAGGTTTGGATTCATTTGGGATACATTTTTCTGGATATATAGCATTGTTGATATTATTAATGCTATGATTTTGGCATTGAGGCCATGGAGTTGTGCACCATAAATCATGGGTTTGGACATGGCTTGGGTTGTATCAAATTCATCAGGTTCAAAACTTCCAATTGGCACCCAAGCCACCAATATTAATGGTTGAATTGCAGCATTTTAAGAATGAAAAAAAAAAAATAGTTACAGAACATAAAAATCAAGTTGGACTTTATTCAATCAGGTCTGCATGACCCATTAGACTGAAAGGGTTCACAATTTTAGGTCATACTTTGCCAAATATGTTATTAGTTGAGTTTTAACTAGAAAATTTTGGTACTTTCCATCTCCTTCCTAAATGGAAAAATGTGAATGTCATAAGCTTCTCAAGGTTTCATACTTTCTATCTTCTCTTCCATCTGTAAACTTTTGAATGTAAATTGATTTAAAGAAGGGATCAAAGTGACTTAAATGGGGTATTAGCCTCTAAGGTATATGTAAAATTTGACAAGCAATTTGTAAGCAAGGTGCATGAAAGCTCCTAGTACTCTCTACAAAAGACAACCATTCAATGGATCAATTGATGATTTCATGAGACAAAATCGACCTAGCTTGTCCACACTTGGATTGATGGTTCATAGATAATCAAATAATAAAACTTTCTTTTTTGCCGATTAAAAAAAATAATAATAATTTGACCTAGTAGATCTCATGGATCAGCCATTCAGCCTATATATAGGTCATGAGAATCATGTCAATTATTTCTTCTTTTATGTGTCTTTCACAAAATTTGAGTAAGTGAAACACTTAAAACATGTGGACAAGTGAAATTGCATATCAGAACAACTACACATATTGCATAGTTGTTAGTATGAAATTTTGATGTCTATAATGATTTATGATGGCATAAATGTTGAGAGATTCTTACACTAATTGAAGGGAAATTTGGTCTTGGCGAGAATACTGATTATTGGGTTGCAATGCATTTACTTGGAAAAAGTTCCGAGACTCAAATGGCTGAGATGGTAAGAGCTCATAGTTTACCCCCCCGGCATCATATTCATTTGCTGTTGGCCTCTCTCGTTTTCGGCTATCTACACCATTCAAAAAAGCTATGTTCAGTTGGTCACAACCACAAATATTAATACCATTAGTATTGAGAGAGAGAGATAGAGAGAGAGAGAGAGAGAGAGAGACTTTTGAGAAATGGAGATAGTGGTTATCATTGTGCAAGTCAATTTTCTGCAACACAAATTACAATGATCGTCACAAAAATATGCACAATATTAGGAAAGTAGAAGAAAATGTGAATAAATTTCAATACTGGAATAAAATCCCATCCACACAATTTTATCAATTGATTTCACGTTGGTAGTCATCCTAATGAATTTTTCCAACCTTCTTAGCAATCCTTTAACAAGAATTAAAAATGCGCAGGTCTCACTGCATTCCAAACAATCAAGAATGATCAACTTAACATAGTGACTAGCAGGGGCTTGCACAATGCGCATGATTGGTTAAAAAATATTAAAAAGAATAACAATAAAGAGCATCAGTGAACAAAATCCAAAACTAAAAGAATTTAAGATTAAAGCTTTGAGCACCATTAGAGTTTAAGATTAAAGCTCACAATGACCAACAATGACTGCTGTAGGTTATCACCCTCATCAAAGCCACTTAAAACTACAAATCAAACCAACCAGCAGCTCATACACAACATGCAAATCCCTTCAACTCACTAGATTATAAAAATATCAGTTTTAATTGAGAAGTTAATCTCATGCAACACGGATCAACCGAGAACCACCATTAAAATCCCAAAATTTTAAGGTTCACATTAGAGCAGCCATAACTGCTGCTCACGGCACCTTCAATTTAGCCACCAACAAAAAAACTCAAATTAAATCATTTCCTTTAATCGGATTCCCACATGCATGATTAAACAAAACTAAATATGGTCACCAAATTTAGAAATGAAGAATGATCACCAAGTAATTTAAACAAGCACAGCCCGAACTGTGGGTACAAAAACAGGGGCTTCTAGAAATATCCCAAATCAGTTTTCAAACTCATAAGTGACATTTAAAACCTCATTACAGTTAAAGACTTACTCACAACAAGTTCATAAACATAAAATCCACCGTTTAAAATCAGTTATGAGGGAAACCCACCAAGAACAAGATCAAACCCGAATAGTTCAAGCTATATTGTTTTGTGTATAAAAAAATACTTAGGGTATAAACACACACACACACACACACACATATATTAAGCTTAAGATTTACCTATCATATTTTATTTAGGTGGAATGCCTGGTTCAACATTGACGTCTGCAACTGTACGCTCTTCATCTTCTCCTTCCACGGCATTCTCACCTTCCTTTCCCACACCATCTGCTGCTTGTGGAGTACTTGGGATAAGGTAACCAAACTCTCTGAAATATTCTGTAGGGACAGGAGGAAAAGGTTCTGCACCAAATGTCCGACATATATGCTCAAGATTTTTATACAGAACCATCTGAATAGTCCACTGGATGTCCTGTCGGTGCAGAATCCGACTGATATCATGATGCATAGTTTGCATGTCAGTGTAGATACGACTCTCGAGTGTTTGCATACGATCGTCCAAAGATTTCTGTTGAGATTGGATGGATTCAATCATTTCCTGAACTGTAGTGACACGTGGTACATACTGTGGTGTACTGCTAGAACATGTTCCACGGGTCTTCATTCCATGTATTGTTTGTGCGGTTCGTGCAGCCTCTGCCCTCGCTCGAGGTCCCATGGATGAAGATGCTGGAAAAATCCCTCCCTCCCCAAAACTGTATGATTCGGGAGAAGTGACTCCCTGATCAATGCATAGCTGAGTAATCATCTGGGGAAATGGCATTAGTCGATTCGCCCGCTCAGTAATGTATAGCACAATGTCCTCGAATATCCATGCAGCTACATCAATAATTGCATCTCCCATGAATTCGACGAGAAGATTCACCTCAGCTTGTTTTGATGCACCCTCTGAACCCCTGGCATATAAGTTTGAGTGGATGATTTTATTCATTGTAGCAAACTCAAGATTCATGTATCCAATTGGATACCTTTGCCCATCATCTTTAGGAGGGGTAGAGTTGCTGTAAATAAGTTTCATTGTTTCCAGCCTTCCAGGACTCACAAAATTGTCACGTGGATATCCTATTTCACATACTAATGGCCTTTCAATTTTTAAATACTTGGCGATAAGATCCGGGGTTACTTTTACGGTCTTCTTAGAGCTCATTTTTGCTGTTACAGTATCAGAATTGATATCTTTGATAGCAACAGTATAAAAATTGCGCATTATCCCTTGCTTGTACCCCTTCCCTTTTTCATCCACACCCCTAATTCCCTTTTCCTAAGCACCTTTATTACCTGGCTATCCTCGTTGAAAGCACTTGCCTTTATAAATCTTTCTGGCTTGAACCCTTTCCCCTTCAAAATTTCCTCCCATGTCTTCTTAGGCTGTCTGGTTGCACCTGCCTGCCATATGGGTTTATCCTTATAGCTCGTTGGTACAGAACCCAGCTCTTTCCTAGGATGCCCAGTAATGCCAATGCTCGGGTTTTCCTCCACGGGTTCATCCTCAACATACCTTCTCTGACTATGAGAAACCCATATATCTCCTGCTTCGGGTCCTAACGGATCATCAGAGTCATACTCAGAGGGTTCAGGATGCACCACCTTTGCTTTACCTTTACCTTTATCTGTTACTTTGGCCTTCTTTGTAGGAGTCTGTCGTGTAGGATCGTGAATGCTAATGCCCTTTTTCTGGTTGCATTGGTTGTTCCTTCCGTTTATGTGCACTCTTATTATTCAATTCTACTTGTTTTGCCTTAGAGTCAGCTTTATTTCTTGCTTCTTCTGCAGCCTTCGCTTTAGCATCTTTTCCACCTTTTTTCCTGTTTTCTGCAGCTTGTCTTGCTTTTCGGGTTACTGGAAGCTCTTTTTTCATTTTCTTTCTGACCATTTCTGAATATATTTATACATTGCGTACATGAATTAAAAATAACATAGATAAACTTAAATGAAATTTTAACAGAGTTTCCACTTGTTATTTGGATTTTTCCATTTACACATAACTTCAAAAATCACTTCATCTCACCAACATTCAGCAATCATACCAATTTTCAGCAACATATACCATTAATAATCCACAAGGTTAAGTGCTATTATCCAAATTAATCAAACATAAAATTGATAAACTCATATGCTAACAACACCTATATATGAAAAAGGTCCAATTAAATTATTGCCACAACTTAACAATAATTCACCAAGCTAGTACCCTATTAGCACCACTATCTATTTCCTGATATTACAATTAATAGATTGAGTAACATCCAATGAGGTACTTTTATATTGCATTCAGTGGTGGAATGAACGGGTACATGTACATCTCTGATAAACCTGTGTGGCCTGTGGAAATCTATTCACCAATTGAGGACATGGAGATGATAACAAAGAATGGATTCATGTATACAAAAATGATAACAAAGATGATAACAAATGATCTTCCCAACAATAAGGCTTATAGCATGATACAAAAACTAGTGCGTCAATTCTACTCCATTCAGATATATTAAGTGATTGGCACCCAAGGGGGGTAAAATGACATTATCACCCAGTAATGAAGATGGGAAAAATTGGAAAGAAACTTATTTTCCCTCAGTATAAGCCCAGACACAGAGTATACACACACATATATATCAGGTATATCAGAGAGAGAGAGAGAGAGAGAGAGAGAAAGGGGGGGGAGTATAACAAGCTACTCTAACCACATCCATTGTGGCTATCTGTGACTTCTGCATGAGACCTAAACACACTATAGACAGCAGTGATAATACAAATGATAACCTTTTTTATTTCTGTTGAGAGATACGATTATGAAAGGAAACCTGTATAGTGTAGGAGATTTTGTGTAATCCCTAATTTTTAGGGATCAGTTATGCTGTATTATTTGATTAGGATAGTTTCCTGATTTGTAGGGATTAGTTATGCTGTATATTCTGATTAGGATAGCTTCCTGATTTGTAGGATAATTAGTTCCTGATTTGACTGATAAGTTGTGTACTATAATATGGGTGTAGATCAGAATATTCAATATCAATGAATCAGTTTTCAATTGTTATTCACGACATGGTATCAGAGCTCTAGGCTCTTTTCTGGATTTCTTTGAATTTACCTCTGTTCATCTGATTCCCCTTATATCACCCTTCTTAAATTGTTCTAAACAATCATGTCGGAGTCCACCAATACCGGCCCTGTCTCGGAAGTACCTTCAACCGAGAATTCTGCAGTTGTTTCAACAGGTGAGTTGCATAACATACAAGCAGCATATCGATTAAATGGAAAAAATTATTTAAAGTGGTCTCAATTGGTCCGAACATTTTTGAAGGGAAGAGGCAAACTGAGCCATTTGATTGGCACAAGGCCTTCGAAAGGGGATTCCAAGTTTGACGCGTGGGATGAACAAGATTCACTTGTAATGTCTTGGCTATGGAATTCGATGCTCCCAGAGATCAGTGATACGTGTATGTTTCTTAGTACAGCCAAGGAAATATGGGAGGCTGTCAAGCAAACCTATTCTAAAGTCCATGACGCCGCGCAGATTTATGAGATTAAGACTAAAATCTCTGCAACCAAGCAAGGTACTCGTACTGTCACGGAATATTCCAATCTCTTACAAGGATTATGGCAGGAAATGGACCATTATCAATGCATTCAGATGCGGTGCAGCGATGATGCAACGATTCTCAAGAAATTAGTTGAAAAAGATCGGGTATATGATTTTCTTGCTGGACTAAATATTGAGTTTGATGCTGTAAGGGTACAGATCTTAGGAAAAGAGGACCTGCCATCATTAAATGAAACCATCTCAATCATCCGTGCTGAAGAAGGAAGAAGGAGTGTTATGCTAGAGACTCAAGTCGGGGATAGTTCTGCCCTAGTGACAAAATCTGCTGGAGTTCGAAATTCAGGACCCACACAGCCCACCGAGGGGTCTAATAGGCAAGCTGACTCGTCGAGACCCTTCAATAGAGATTCTCTTTGGTGTACATATTGCAGAAAGCATCGTCATACGAAGGATCGGTGCTGGAAACTCAATGGCAGGCCTCCAAATACGAATAGAAATTTTTCCGACAAGAATACAAATGAGCGGGGACAAGCAAATGTTGTCAGCACTCATCCGAGCAATGAGGAAAATCCACAGAATTCAATTGTTGATCTTAACCAGGAAGACATCGAGAAGTTAAAGACGTTTTTGGGATCTCTTGAGAAACCGTCCTCAGCAGGTATATCTTCATTGGCATTTTCAGGTATATCTTCTTCTTATGTTTCTAATACCTCGGATAAAGTTTCTCCAAAGACATGGGTCATTGACTCCGGTGCCACCGACCACATGACCTGTTCTTCAAAAAATTTTATTTCATACACTCCTTGCTCTAGTCATAGGAAAATAACCATGGCTGATGGATCAATTACCACAGTAGCAGGACATGGGGACATTTTTTTAAATAACTCTCTCACACTTAAAAATGTTCTTCATGTTCCCAAACTGTTTACAAACCTTGTTTCAATCCAAAAGCTTACTAAAGATTCAAATTGCAGTGCAACTTTTTACCCCTCTCATTGTGTGTTTCAGGAACAGGGCACGAAGAGGATGATTGGACATGCTAGTGAGAGAGATGGGCTTTACTACCTGGAAGAACAAAGTGGTAGTGCTAGAGTTGAGAGTTCCCTACCCATATCATTCCTTTCTGAGTCAGTTATTTCCAATAAAGACAAAATTTGGCTTTATCATCGTCGTCTAGGTCATCCGCCATTTAGTGTTATTAATCGTTTGTTTCCTTTGTTATTCAAAGAGTCCAGTTTCGAGAATTTTCATTGTAGTGATTGTGAACTTGCCAAACACAAGCGTGTTTCTTTTCCAATAAGTAATACAAAAACATTTGTTCCATTCACTCTTATTCATAGTGATATTTGGGGACCGTCTACCGTTCCTAATATTTCTGGTGCTAAGTGGTTTGTGTCGTTTATTGATGATTGTACTCGTGTGACGTGGATATATCTTATGAAAAATAAATCTGATGTTAGCACAGTGTTTCCCAATTTTTATAACATGATCAAGACCCAATTTGATGTTGGAATTAAAAGATTTCGATCCGATAATGCCAAGGACTACTTTAATCAATTTCTCTCACCATTCTTTCAAAAACAGGGAATCATTCATGAATCCTCTTGTGTTAGCACACCTCAACAAAACGGGGTGGCCGAACGAAAGAACGGTCATCTTCTTGCTATCACACGAGCATCTTTATTTCACAAAAATGTCCCAAAACAGTATTGGGGAGAGGCAGTTTTAACTGCAGTTCATCTTATAAATAGGCTGCCAACAAGAGTCTTTGATTTCAAAAGCCCAATGGATATTCTCACAAAATTCTTTCCGAATTTCAATGTTTCAAATGGTCTGACTCCAAGAGTTTTTGGAAGTGTTGCATTCGTTCATGTTCATTCTCAAAATAGGGGAAAACTTGATCCACGTGCTCTCAAGTGTATTTTCGTTGGTTATTCCTCCACTCAAAAAGGGTACAAATGTTTCCATCCACCAACAAGAAAATTCTTCGTTTCCGCTGATGTCACTTTCGTTGAAACTGAGTCGTATTTTCAAACCTCCTATCTTCAGGGGGAGAAGCTGAGTGAAGATAGGGACAGAGACTTGTTTCTCCTTGATTCCCATTTCGGTTAGCCCAATCAGTCCAATCTCGAGTCTGACTCTGTCATTGCCAATCCCGAGTCTGACTCTGTCATTGCTCCGCCCAATTCCGAGTTCATTTCTGGTCAGCGTGGTTCTACTGAACTTATTCAACCCAAATCTGCCGAGTTAACACGACCACTACAAGTGTATTCCAGGAAGCAAAGACCAAACTCTCAACCTGTGCATGTTCAATCACCTGTTCGAGCTACTGTTCAACCCTCCGAGACAATTCCCAGACCTATCGAGTCCACCAAACAGCCATTCAACATTAAGGAACCCATCAATGAAACCGTTGACCCAACTGATGATGATCAACCAATTGCCCTTAGGAAAGGAACTAGAGCCTGCACAAAGCATCCATTGTACTTGTTCATGTCCTATAAAAACCTATCCCAGAGACATAGAGCCTTCCTTAGTAACTTACACACAATTCCTATTCCTAGAAACCTATCTGAGGCATTAGGAAACAAGGACTGGGAGGATGCCATGAAAGTGGAGATGAAAGCTCTGGAAAAGAATAAAACATGGGACTTGGTCAGATTGCCGGAAGGAAAGAAGTTGGTTGGATGTAGGTGGGTCTTCACTGTAAAATACAAGTCAGATGGTTCATTGGAGAGATACAAGGCAAGATTAGTTGCCAAAGGCCACACTCAGACCTATGGTGTAGACTACCTTGAGACGTTTGCTCCAGTTGCAAAAATGAATACGGTACGGGTTCTCTTGTCATTGGCCGCTAACTTTGGTTGGAACTTACAACAGTTCGATGTAAAAAATGCATTCCTTCATGGTGATCATGAAGAGGAAATTTACATGGAAGTCCCGCCAGGATTTGAATCTAAGGAAGGGATGGTTTGCAGGTTGAAGAAAGCCCTATATGGACTCAAGCAGTCACCAAGGGCCTGGTTCGGGAGGTTTGCAAAGGTGATGACTGTTTTGGGTTATAGGCAGAGTCAAGGAGACCATACTCTGTTTGTGAGACACTCGGAGTCAGGGGGAGTGACAGCATTGTTGGTATATGTCGATGATATTATAGTAACGGGCAATGATGAGGAAGGAATGCAGAGTTTGAAGAAATGCTTGGAGAAAGAGTTCGACATCAAAGAACTCGGAAAGTTAAAATACTTTCTGGGTATTTAAGTGGCGCATTCAAAGTAGGGAATTTTTATATCACAGCAAAAGTATGTATTAGACTTGTTGAAGGAAACTGGGAAGCTAGGGTGTAAGCCGAGTGACACACCTATTGAGTTCAATCATGGATTATGTGATGCTCCAGAAGACACAATAGTGGATAGAAATTCTTATCAGAGACTTGTGGGGAGACTAATTTATTTGGCGCATACGAGACCGGACATTGCCTTTGCTGTGAGCGTTGTTAGTCAATTTATGCATAATCCCAAAGAAATGCATCTGAAGGCTGTACATAGAATTCTACATTATTTGAAGGGAAACCCCGGGAGAGGAATTTTGTTCAAAAGAGGAGGAAGCATGACACTGGAAGCCTATACTGATGCTGATTATGCAGGTTCTTTAGTTGATAGAAGGTCAACCTCGGGCTATTGCACTTTTCTAAGTGGCAATCTTGTGACATGGAGGAGTAAAAAACAGAGTGTGGTGGCAAGATCAAGTGCAAAATCCGAGTTCAGGTCAATGGCACTTGGAATATGCGAACTGTTGTGGTTAAAAATAATTTTGGACGACTTACGGATAAAGTGGGAAGGTCCAATGAGATTATACTGCGATAATAAGTCAGCCATAAGTATTGCCCACAATCCGGTGCAACATGATTGTACAAAACACATTGAAGTGGATAGACATTTTATCAAGGAGAAATTGGACAGCGGATTAATCTGCACTCCGTTTGTTTCAACAAAAGATCAATTAGCTGATGTTCTTACAAAGGGACTGTCGAGTAACGTTTTTGAAAGTATAATCAGCAAGCTTGGAATTGAGAATATCCATTCACCAGCTTGAGGGGGAGTGTTGAGAGATACGATTATGAAAGGAAACCTGTATAGTGTAGGAGATTTTGTGTAATCCCTGATTTTTAGGGATCAGTTATGCTGTATTATTTGATTAGGATAGTTTCCTGATTTGTAGGGATTAGTTATGCTGTATATTCTGATTAGGATAGCTTCCTGATTTGTAGGATAATTAGTTCCTGATTTAACTGATAAGCTGTGTACTATAATATGGGTGTAGATCAGAATATTCAATATCAATGAATCAGTTTTCAATTGTTATTCACGACAATTTCTTAGAATGACTTGACACAATAACATGACCTAACTGTAACAAAGATCGCCTCAGCACCCTAAAATTGCATAACAGAAAATATGACTTCATACATTCAGGCATGATTTGTTAATGGCTACTACCTGAGAAGTGTCCCCGCACTACCTAGAGTGAATTGCAATTTTCATACTCCATAAGGCAAAACACAATACAAACAACTTGCAAAAAACACTTGAACCTTTTCCTCACCAACTTCATATACATTCAAGGTCTAAATTTTCTATGCCCACAAGTAGCAGCTTGATGTGGAAGGGGGGTGGAGGTGTTTTTTTTTCCTCCTTTTAAGGGGAAGTGAACGTGAATAATTAACAAAATTGATTGTGTATCAGCCAGGTAATTTCTTAGAATGGAATGATCTCTCACAAAACATGTATTCCATCACCCATATGCAAGATTTCATCTTCACACAAAAACCTAAACACCCTTGCCCCAAAAAATACTCTATGGAAGGCATGGACAACGATGATGACCAAAAAAAATTGAGATAGCAATATCCCAACAATTATCATGATGTGCGCAAAGATAATTGCATAAAACAAGACAGTTTCCTTGGGCTGCCAATTCAATTTGGCAACACCAAATATATCTTGTATAAACACAATGCAATTTACTATAAACAGTAAACAATATATTAAAACCCGTTTGCGACCCGACGACCCGATTAATGGGCTAATGGTGACATGCGGTTGGAACCAACCCGCTAGTTCTCAAAATTCTTGAATAACCCCTCAAACCTTCTTGAATAACCACTTCACTGTTCCATTTCGAAGTGGCTCAGGCAAATTAATTTGCTCACATTGTGTAATTAAAAAACCATTAAGTATAACAGTTGGGTTTTGGTACCTACATCTCACTAACAAAAAGGTCAAAATTGCGACAAATTAAAGCTCCTTCGTATCAAGTCGTTGCTCTGTTTCTGAGTTTCAGATGGACAGGTTCATTCTCAATCCTCTCCATTGCTCAAGGAGATAATTGTCATAGCACATTATTGATACCTCTGAGAATGGTGAAGTTAATTTAACTAAAGTTAACTGATAAATCCCAATATACTGGGATAATAGATATATGACATAGGTGTAATGCCGAATTGTGAGCCTTCAGAAGCATTATACTGTAAATCCCAATATACTGGTTTAAGGCATCTCTAAGGGATCGATACACATGACATATAGCTCAACTATGTCTACTATTCACAATAGTGTAAATTCATCCCAACAATCAGCAGTGGCCTTGTCTAGGTTCTAACCGAAATTCAGAGCTTACAGCATTGTATATAAGAATAATATTCCCATTGTATAACATAAGTGGGCACAGATATATGTATTTAAAAAATTAAACAATATCATACATGCAATACGAAAGCAATACATATAGAAAAAAAAGGTGAAAACATATATTGCATATGAAGTCAACGTTAAAGCAACCAAAACCCATTCTACTATATTATACCTGGTGAAATAGAACAGGGGAACCCGTATGTGTCTCGTTTTCGGCAATTATCAGACTTCGTTGCTATTCATAATACCTATTTAATAAGAAAAACATATAATGAATGGCACTGATGATGATTTGATTTCACAAAGTTCTTATTTTGAACCCAAATTACTTACCTTTTTACATAGTTCAAACCCTTTCTTCTTTGTTCATACACCAAAAGATCACACCTTTGTGGGTTCCTGAGGATGATTGAGAGTGGGTTTGAAGGGTTGGGTAAGGTTTAGATGATCAACGGTGGCTTTAGTCAGTATTGGAGAATACGATTTCGAAATGAGAGTCCCATTGTTGTGCTGTGCAGGAAGAGCGGAGCTGTACCTCCATTATCGATAATGGGTATTGAAGTTTTTGAGAGCATCTCTTCTTGCCGTGGAATGGGTTTGGAGAATGAAGGCTGGGTCTTGAGAAATGGGTTTTTCTCTTGAATTAAAGAAATAAAAACAAATAAATATCTTCCATAGGGTGTTTGTATATGGAGGTTTTCTGATCTCTTATACCCGCTGGTATTAACAGGAATGAACCTTGAATTAAAAAAATATATATAAGGGTTCTCTACGACTATATCCAAAAAAAATAAATAAAACTTCTCTAAGACTATATGGCGGTTACGTGAATTGCACTATACCCTCTATTATCGATACAACAAAGCATAATTTTCACTTGGACCCTCCATTATCGATACAACAAGGTAAGAATTATCGAAAATGTGAGCCTTCAGATTATTTTGGACCCTCCATTATCGATACAACAAGGTAAGAATTTTCAAAAATGTGAGCCTTCAGATGATTTCTCGAATTGAATGTGACAACCCATTAATGATAATGCGAGACCCTTTTCGATATTACATTTGCATGATATTTTGCAAAACAAAATTACCATACCCATTAAATTGCACAGCAATTAGCTAATTATATAGTGAGCAAAAGTATTGCCTTTACTATTCAACTCAGCAATTAGCTAATTATCTAGTGAGCAAAAGTATTGCCTTTACTATTGAACTCCACCATGGTTGGAGATTATAGAAACAAAAAAAATTGACACAAATATCCACACAAAAAAAAAAAAGCAGACTTTAACATAAGCATTTCCATGTTGGAGGAATTTGATCACCACCTTCTGGTCATTTGAAGTTGTAGGTATTTAGAAGTGTTCTCCAAAGTCCAGTATTGTAGAACTTCCATCTACAAAATTACATGCAATTAAATTTCATCCTTTGGAAAAAAATAATTGACCCAAATCTAGTAATATGATCAGTACATTCATATAATTTTCTATAAATATGAATTTAACTTACCACCAAATGGGGTGAAGCTAGAATCGTCCGAATCTGATGACAAATTATTTGAATCATTCCCAGTTGACCTAACCAAATGGACAATATAACATTAATTATGTGAATATGAGTTCCAATCAAATGCATGGTGACATTGTATGACTTACACATGAAACCCTTTACTGATTTGGAACAGTGAAATTAATTTTATTTTTATCTAATACCCTAGCATTGTTTCTTAATCAATATTTGTTTAAAATTCCAACCAATTAAGCCAATAATTTGTTTAGTAATTTATGTTAATGCCAACCCCCCAATTATTCCATGTATTATCCTTTAAAAATCAGTACAAAAAATAATATGGGTTAAATTATCTAACCGATTCGGCATGTTCGGACAGTTCCTTTTGTCATGCGCCACGCCTCTTTGTCCACATGCATTGCATTTTCTAGCCTTCGGTGTACATTTTTCTTTACCATATTTCATCCTGCGGCCTGAACCTTTTGCCTTTGCTTTCAATGGATCAAGTAATGAGTTATTTTTACTTAGTAGCTGTTGTTGTCCAAAAGTGTAGCCACTGATACCTTTCGATTTAATTCGATCCCGGACTGTAATGTTGAGATGATTAAATGCATTACAGTCATACTCCGTCCCATCTACAGATAGCGAAGCTTCATCAATCAACCTG
>JAESVK010066667.1:0-14687 GCA_017140935.1 Hamamelis virginiana
TTTTTTACCTTCTCCCTAATTTATCCTGTTTTATCATTTCCATATGAAAATTTAAAAATATGATCAATCTGACTAGTTGATTACTCGGCTTGTCGCCACCTAGGGTTGCAACCTTTTTCTGAAGGAATTCTCACTCACTTACAGAGCTATACTGCTTCACTATTCCCATTTATTTATGTAATTATTTTTACCAGTATGCACGCATCATAGCCTTAAAAACTAGGGTTTTCTCTGAACGGTAAACAGTCCAGTGAACCTACTCAACATAAAGCCTCTCAAAATCAAAATATACATGATCAGGAATTACAGAGAACATAGTTGATTAGGGTATTGAACTGTTACATTTCTTTATATATATATATATAGAGAGAGAGAGAGAGAACCTGAGTGGAAGCTTTTGGATGCGAGCTGTTTGGTTTGTGAACGAAGCGAGTGAAGAAGAGCTGCTCTCGCCATCTCTCAACTTCAGAGTCTGATTCGAAGCTGTGTGCGTAAATGAAGGGTTTGCTTCTCTTTACAGCTTTGCACAGTGAGCTTCTTCATTCATTTACAATAAGCTATATATATGTTGAATTACATGCACTTTAATATCGGGCATTTGGTCTAGTGGTATGATTCTCGCTTAGGGTGCGAGAGGTCCCGAGTTCAATTCTCGGAATGCCCCTAATATCTTTTCGATTTTTTATTTTTTAATCATAAATAATGACTTTCCCCATGTCTATGTGTAAGCCCAACAGGGCCAACTCTAAATTCTTGGGGTTCTAAAAATGGGATCATATTTTTTATATATTTTTTTATTTAGGTTAGTGACTTGCTATATTTACTGAAACTATATGTTAAATCATTGCAATAATATATATATATATATATAAATGATACATTGGGGTCCGGACTCCATTTGGATAAATACGGTCCACTCTTCATTGGGATAGGTGGGACAGGTATTTTGAAAAATCGACCGTTGGCCCGATTTCAATTCTCGAAATGCCCCTAATATCTTTTCGATTTTTTATTTTTTAATCATAAATAATGACTTTTCCCATGTCTATGTGTAAGCCCAACAAGGCCAACATATATATATAAATGATACATTGGGGTCCGGACCCCATTTGGATAAATACAGTCCACTCTTCATTGGGATAGTTGGGACAGGTATTTTGAAAAATTGACCGTTGGATTAGATGCTCCTGTTACGTATGTGATGTCTGCCAAAAATTATAGTGATCCAACAATAGGTTTCTGATAAAATTGACTGAAAAAAACTGGCATTTTATCGTTCTTTAAGAGTCAGTTTTTTTCACAGACGGTTTTCTCATTTACTTCTTTTGCATACCCTTAGGTTGCGTTTGGTACGCGGGCTAGGAATCTCAAGCTTGGGAATGTCTAATCGGGGGGTTTGGGTTTGTAAACTTTGTAACCCCAAACCATTGTTTGAAATGTTGGGGTTCAGGATTAAGATGACTGGGCTACAAGCTTGACCTGTGTTTGGTTGGACCATCAGGATTACAGCAATTATTTATGAGATTACAAAATTACCCTTCATTATTTTATATATATATATATATATATATATATATATATATATATATATATATAACAGAGGAGAACACAGACCGTGGGTCTTGAACACAGGAGACCGGCGACGACTGAACCGGCGACTGGAAAGCAACATAGCAGCAGATCCACAACTGGAACAGTGACAGACCGTTAAGGCTTCTCCTCTTCTTCATCTTCTTCTTCTTCCTCTTCACGGCGGCTCCACGGCGACGGTCGACTGGCGACGCAGCTGGTCCACTGCGAACGGCGACACAGCTGGTCCACGGAGAACGGCGACGCAGCGGCTCCACGACCGACGACGACGCAATGGGTCTTCTTCTTCTTCTTCTCTGGTATGCAGTGGGTCTTCTTGGTGTTTTTCTTCTTCTTCTTCTTCCATGGCTGTGCTGTGTATGTGGGATAGACATGGAAAAATAATTTGTTGCTTGTGATTTCGAGGGGTACGCTCGTCAATACGAAAACTCATAATTTGCAAACCCGGCTGAGATTTCTCAAACCCAATCCAAGAAGAGGTTTGGCTTTCCGGTCGTTGGCGGTCTTTCTCACCCTGCAGGCTTCCATTTTTTACCCCAAACCCACCATCCAAACAAAGGAATGTGAACCCCAAACCCCCCGGTCAAAACCCCCTACCAAACGCACCCTTAGAGCCAATCTTACCTAGTAAATGGCTATACGATTGTAAAAAATAAGAGTCCACTGGGACATTAAGACCATATTTCTCAAGTAAATGACAATAATGAAAATAATAATAATAACCTGACTAATACGATTTGGCATGGAAATATCACAAATACAACTTAATAATGAAAATAGACCAGCACGACAAGTTTGGCACCTAGATTTCATTTATAAACAAATTTAAAGGAGAATGGCTTCTGATGAAAATCCCTTGTGATTTTTTGTTTTGAGCTAGGAACCCATCTCTTATGTGTAAGTGATAAAAATGAAAGTAATGGTGGGCTTATCTTGTAAAATTTTATCTTAGTTTAAGAAATATTTTTTGGTATTTGCTAAAATTCTACAAATTAACCACCATTTAAGCTGCTAGACATCATTAGAGGAGAAGGCTAATTCATGTGAACTAAAACTCTCAATAAATAAATGGGCCCTTATAAAGTAAATAACTCATGTGGTCATTGAGGCATGATAACAATAGATACGAAGATGAAGACGATGGAGCTAATCAAGAATAAATTAGGTCATTCATATAGTATATCGGTTTATGGTTAACAATATTACACATCCCATCAAAATAGCTAGCTATCACATCGTGCCACATCAAAAATTTACATTAATGTAGGAAACTCGTGAATATATAATCGTACAATCAAACTCAAGAAACCATGCTTATAACTTAAAAAGGACAAGTGCTTTGGGTCGGAGGCTCAACTACATGATTTTTATTTTATTTTATTTTATTTTAGGAAAAATTATCCAGACCTCCTTAAATATTGAATTTCATATTAGTAGGTCCAAAACACTATAAAGTTTACTCAAATATCCATCCAGGATTTTATAAAGTCAACTTTATTTAATTAATGGCAGATTTACCCTTTTTTATTTATTTTAAGGAGAGTTTTATTACCTTTTAAATGGTGTAACTGTATTGCTGACATTATGGTGAGTTTTAGATATTTAATTCAATTCAAATTTTGATTTATAAATGAGATATATCCGTTTTTTCAAATTAGTTTTTTCTTTGATTGGATTAACGTGCAAACAACATTAGAAACACGAGCATGCTGCTGAACATATATTTATGTGGCGGCTGCCATTTCAATTCCAAAGTTCATTAGTAACCTGTTGGGTACTACTACTTCTTTAATTAAGCATCAATAACTTTCACTTTGCGAATACAGAGCTTTAATGCGTTTGGCAACAATTCATAATTCTAAAAGGTCAAAATTAATTATTATTTTAAATTAAAATAATAATTTAAAATTTTTTATTTTCAAAATGCATTTTGTTACACGCGATAGTTATAATGAGAAAACGATATATTTACAGGTTGTAAGATCTGAACATTGTAGGTGTAACATACACAGGAAATTGAATATGACCTTAACATAATACTTCATGTCTTAAGTTTAAGCAATTCAAAGAACAGCGCACAAAAAAATAAGAAATGTTTACTTCTTATCATAAAAATTTGTCCCATTGCTTTTGCGGGTCATTGAAAAACACAAATGTTCCTGTTTGTTTAACATAATAGAATCAATAGCATTTCATCAAGAAAGCAACCAACGCTTCTCATGCATGTGCACTAATTCTCAGAAAAAATAAAAAATAAAAAACTTAAAGAGTAAGCTGTAACCTATAATATTGTTCCACCATCGTAACAGAATAAAACCCTTTCAAGCTCTGATCAAAATGGTCCCATCACAAATTCTTAGAAGCTGATTCATTTGTTGCTTTCTGCGGGGTCAATCTTGCCAACAAAGCCTTGTTATGACAGTGATCCGCATCAACAAAATAGAAATTCCCATTGGCCTTAAATGTCACAAATGGCCTATTGGTCTCTGGTGGTCGAATATCAGCAAACCTAATGGTTCTTCGAAAGGATTTTCCCTGCCGTGACAACATCTTCACCTCAAAGCTGTCCGAACCAGGCTGCCACATAAGCTTGTGAATATAAGGGTCGGAAAGAAAGTTAAGAGAAGCAGTGGCTGCTGCACAGAGAAATGTAAAGGAATATGCCTTCAGGAAAAAATTCGGATCAGGATATCGCTCGGTCATGACAGTGCCAAAAGATACGGAGAAGCAGCAGGTGATAAGAGCGAGATGCTTTGCTTTCTTGATTGTGCTTGAGTTTGGACCGTAATAAACGACCCATGTGTCTTTTTCATCTTCTCCAACCTCCCTTCCTTTTTGTGGTCCAATACTAATCTTCTTATCATCTTCTGCAACTGTGGATTTAGATGCCCATCTTTTCTGGGCTGCAGCAAGCTGGGTCACAGAGTTGAGGTTGGGTTTTGCACTTGGAATGTGTGGCCATGTTCCAAATCGACAAGGATGATAACCTGAAAGATGAAATGGAAGAAATTAACACTGATAATTATAAATTATATATCTTTGAATTGCTTGCATTCAAAGAAGAGACCTAACAAATTGTTACTATAAGTAAAATTTTGAGGTGCACAAAAGAGAGACTAAAAAATGAAGTTGATTTTGAAGGCAAGCAAAAGTGAGTTAAATCCAGAGTTCAAACTGCCACAATTATTCTTTTTATAATCAAAACTGGCAAATAAAAAACGGAAGCCAAATCTAAAGCGCAATTAAGCAAATATATCCTCAATTTTAGATCACCAACAAATTTGGCATAATCATTATGTAATCAGAATAATAATAATAATAAAAATAAAAATATAGTGGATTAAGAAGTCAAGGAGATACATGTGCATGTCATGTATGTACTCACACCATCAATTTCTTAACAATATTGGCTAAGATGAGTAAATGGCTCTCAATATCACTTAAGTTGCAGTGTTGCAATGTTGCACACAATACTGCAACTTAAGTGTCAGTGCCCAAAAACGTGTGCAACATACATAAGCATTACTGTGTTAAACACAACAAGAAGAGTAAAAATATGAGTGCATTTGTAACATAGATAACTGTACAACTAAAATATTGAAAAAATGACGAAAAAAAGATGAAATTATAATCAAAGAAGATGCATAAACAAACATATAATAAAACACAAACTACCATAATAATGAATCAGATGCTTTGATATCACACACAGAAATATATTCTTTATATGACAGGTATTTGAATTAAAAAAAACACATAATCAGAATGACAAAAAATACCTGCAATTGATATTTTGTGAACACATCTGTACTATTATGGCAAACTTATAATAAATTCCAAAACCATAGGTTTTGTTTAGATTTTAAACAGGGTTGAAAGCCTGAAATCAAAGCTGAAACCAAGATTTACAAACTTCAACCTATGTCAATGTCTATCTTCAACCTATGTGATGTCTGCCTATCTACCGGGGAGAGAGAGAGAGAGAGTTCAATCATACCAAATAAGTTTTAACTCAATATGGGAATCAGCAAGCAAAGATTTCAACATAGGCAGTCAAGATCTACAGTTCCTTTTTCAGATGATCATTCATTTTTAGCCAAGTGAATATATAAACTCATCCATCTAATATGAGGCACTAAGGATCAGTTACCCCCTTTGTTGAATTGGATTATGACCATATAAACCCCACATTATTACACATAGAACTCCAACATGCATGACTAACAATCTTTAAAATTCAAATTAGAGAGACAGAAACTGTAACAAAGTGACAGGTTTTAACTTTTAATGGGATTTCAATAGAGATGTGTGAGTTATACTCAGAATACAAACATATATATTAAGCCCATCTCTTCCATTTACTGTTTTCAGACTATAGATAGAAATTTAAACAATGAATTGTTCACTGTTCAAAGCTCCTGCATAAATCCCACGAAACTAGCACCTATAATCTGACTATTTTGAACACCACTTTCTAGCAAGGAGGGGAGGAATCTATTCACTTATTCAGACGAAACTACCCCGTTTCATACATAACCATCCAATAGGGTTTATTTACTGCACAAACCCAAAAATGACCCCCATGTTGCCATTCCCAAAAACGAAAAATGCTCTTTGAACATAAGGACACCCCCGGCAAATGATAATTATAAGCGCTGACACTTCTCTCTTTTCATTTGCTCTCATTTTTTTACCTTCTCCCTAATTTATCCTGTTTTATCATTTCCATATGAAAATTTAAAAATATGATCAATCTGACTAGTTGATTACTCAGCTTGTCGCCACCTAGGGTTGCAACCTTTTTCTGAAGCAATTCTCACTCACTTACAGAGCTATACTGCTTCACTATTCCCATTTATTTATGTAATTATTTTTACCAGTATAAGATCAAGAACTACTACCAGGTACACGCGTCATAGCCTTAAAAACTAGGGTTTTCTCTGAACGGTAAACAGTCCAGTGAACCTACTCAGCATAAAGCCTCTCAAAATTAAAATATACGTGATCAGGAATTACAGAGATCATAGTTGATTAGGGTATTGAACTGTTACATTTCATTATTTCAATGATTCAAGACAAAATGTAAAAGTTACCGATATATATATATATACACAGAAATGATCCATTGGGGTCCGGACCCCATTTGGACAAATACGGTCCACTCCTCATTGGGATAGTTGGGACAGGTATTTTGAAAAATCGACAGTTGGATTAGATGCTCCTGTTACATATGTCATGTCTGCCAAAAATTACAGTGATCCAGTGGTTGGTTCACGAGAAAACTGTCTGACACTTAAACAACGATAAAATGTCAGTTTTTTTCACAGTCAGTTTTCTTAGAAACCAACCGTTGGATTACTGTGATTTTTGGCAAACATAACATACGTAAAAGGATTATCTAATTCAACGGTCGATTGTTCAAAATAACTATCCCAATGAGGAGTGGAGGTATTTATCCAAATGGGATCTAGATCCCAATGGATCATTTCTATATATATATATAGAGAGAGAGAGCTCTGTTCCTATAAGTACTTCCTTATTTGAAGACTTAGCCTTTTGGTTAATGTAAAATAGGTATTTTGAAAAACTGACCATAGGATTTAATATTCTTCTTATGTATGACAGGCGTTCCAAAACTTACATTGATCAGAACACTAGTTTCTTAAATACAGATTATTAAGTATTATTTAAGTATTTTATTTTTTTACTGTTTGTATTTAAGAAACCGGATCACTATAATTTCTGCCATGACTGTCATACATACTAAGAATATTAAATCCAATGTTCGGTTTTTTAAAATACCCATTTTATATTAGCAAAAAAGGCCAAGTTGTTATATAAGGAAATTATCATACGAACGGGATTATCTATATATATATATAGAGAGAGAGAGAGAGAGCCTGAGTGGAAGCTTTTGGATGCGAGCTGTTTGGTTTGTGAACGAAGCGAGTGAAGAAGAGCTGCTATCGCCATCTCAACTTCAGAGTCTGATTCGGAACTGCGTGCGTAAATGAAGGGTTTGCTTCTCTTTACAGCTTTGAACAGTGAGCTGCTTCATTCATTTACAGTGAATAACCTATAACTTATATATGCTTCATTCATTTATAGAAAGCTATATATCTATTGAATTACATTCTTGTAATTGTTCGGCATTTGGTTGAGTGGTATGGTTCACGCTTATGGTGTGGGAGGTCCGGAGTTCAATTCTCTGAATGCCCCTAATTTTATTTTCGAATTTCTTATTTTATATATATTTTATTTTGGTTAGTGACTTGCTTTATTTACTGAGACTATATAGTAAACCATTGCAATAATATATATATATAGAAGATTTTCAAGGAAAGTGACACACTATATTTCACCAAAACTAAACATCAAATATATTGCAATCAAATGAAAGTATATAGATAATGAAAGTATATAGAAGATTTTCAACGAAAGAGGATAATTAAAAACAGGACAATGGATTTTTTAGTGAAATGGGTACCAACCAAAGTAGTCTTGTGGTGGAGGATGAAAGTTGCAAAAAGCGTGACAATTAGAGGCCTTATCTTTTAGCAAAAATTTGGAGATCCTAGACAATTACTTATGTTGCTTACCCTTGGAGCCAACCTTACCTAGTAAATGGCTGCGCGATTATAAAAAATAAGAGTCTACTGTGACGTCAAGACCATATTTTTCAAATAAATGACAATAATGAAAAAAAGAAAAAAAAAAAAACCTAAGTGGTAAGTTTTGGCTTGGAATATCACCAATACAACTTAATAACGAAAATAGACCAGCAAGTTTGGCACCTAGATTTCATTAGAAACAAATTTAAAGGAGAATGGCTTGGGAGAAATCCCTTGCGATTTGTTGTTTTGAGCTAGGAACCCATCTCTTATATGTAAGTGATTAAAATGATGGTAATGGTGGCCTTCTCTTGTAAAATTTTATCTTATTTTAAGAAATATTTTTTGGTATTTGCTAAAATTCTACAAATTAACCACCATTTATTTGGTCATTTAAGCTGCTAGACATCATAAGAGGACAAGGATAATTCCTGTGAACTAAAACTCTCAATAAATAAATGGGCCCTTATAAAGTAAATAATTCATGTGGTCATTGAGGCGTGATAACAATAGAGAGGAAGATGAAGACGATGGAGCTAATCGGTTAAGATTAAATTAGGTAATTCATGTAGTATATCGGTTTATGGTTAACAATATTACACATCCCATCAAAATAATTATTACATCATGCCACATTAAAAATATTCATTTATGTAGGACTCATGCAAGAATCCCACCTTCATTAATTTTCTCAGAGAGGAGCAAGAGGAGTGTGTAAAAGAGAGTTGAGATGAGTAGCATATTTTTGAGTCCTGCAATTTATAGCAACAATTTGAGTTTTTTTGTTAAATTTTTGTTACTTTAGACATGTTTGGACAGCATGCCACATAAATTTTTTTTTTTTTTTTTTTTATAAAAAAGTGCATGCTGCACGTCATCTAAACATATTTTTTTTAAAAAGAAAATTTCATTCAACCTTCCTTTTTAGCCTTCGTTTTATTTTTATCTTGTATGTATGTCCAACTTAGGATAAGTATTTTGAGAAACTGATCATTGAATTGGATGTTCCATTTATGCGTATCATGTATACAAAAAATCACATTGATCAAATTGTCGGTTTTTCACATTTTTGAGAAAATTTGCAACAAATAATAAAAAATTTGTGAAAATTTGTCACAATCTATTTTTTGAAAAACTGACGGTTTGATCAATGTGATTTTTTTCATACATAATATGTATAAAGTGGAATATCTAGTTCAAGTATCGAATTCTCAAAATACATATTTGAAGATGATCAAACATATGGGGGAGTATAAAATATTTGGTGGACTTGCGCTTTTGTTTTCTTCATGTAATTAAGGGTGAAAGGGGTCAAGATGATCAAACATAGGGGGAAGGAGTATGGAAGAATTGTTTAAAAAAATATTTGGTGGACTTGTGCTTTTGTTTTCTTCGGGTGAGGGTGATCGTACCATATTATTTTCCTTCCTTTTACCTACTTTCCCATTGACGAATGACCCTTCACAGGTTCCTACATTTCTTTTCTTCTCCTTAAAAATTCTATCCTTTCCAGATAGTCCATTGCTCTGCTCTTTCCGTCACAGCGTCACTTACTTTTTTACAAGTCTTCTCTCCACTTTCTTTTCCAATTTTCTTGTACCATTTTCTCGCTCTAGAAGCCTTTTTATATTGTTTAATTAAGATTTACAACACTAACAAAAAGAACCAATCTCTCTCTCTCTCCTACCAAACTAAGGAACCATTCTCTCTCTCTCTCTCTGTATTCTAGAAAGTAGGAACCGTAATGCTTAGCTTAGGAAACACCGAAACACCGTCTCTCCCCCTCTCTCTCTCACCCCCCTGTTATATATATATATATATACTATATAAGTATATAGTCACTCCATCTTTCTCCAACAAGCAACGTTCTACTTCTACCACACCTTTTGCCTTCCCACCCTTCGCCATTTCGGTGACAGTACTTTAAAAAACAATGGAAGACTATTTCGATATACTCCATCGTGAAGAAGCTGAAGACACACTCTCTTTCTGCAATCTCCCAATACACGACTTGATCGAACACGAATGCCACGAAATTTCTCGGGAAAATTCAAATTCAAATTCAAATCCTTCATCAGATCAAGATATCTTTGAATTCTTCACGAATCCAAAAGACTGCGAAATGAACTCCACGAATGATATCTTCTTCTGTGGAAAGCTCATGATACCTAACGAACAACGAGACCACTCGAGATCAGAGTCCTTTAACACATCAGATGCTGCTACTCGTTCCAGCTCACTCCGACTCCCTAGTTCGAAACCTTCTCCGTCACCAGCAACGGGGAGTTTCCGGTATACATCTACGTCGGAGACTAAGTACTCTCGGAAACAAGTTTTTCTGTTTGGAGTGCCAAAGGTGCCGCCGGAGATGGTGTTGAGTGATATGAGGAAGAGACAGAGCCGCCGAGCTCCAGCGCCTTTGGTACCGGCGGTTGACAGTGGCGAAATGATTGTCGCCGGTAAAGAGGCAAAAGGAAGGGGTAATTGGGGACTGCTACGGCTGTGGAGGCGTAGGTCCCATTTTGGAAGCGCGTTAGCTAAGGACACTACAAAAATAAAATTATAAATGATATATTTACATCAAATTAAATGTATAAATCTATATCAATACATATCATAAAAAGCTTGATATGCAATCAATAGGAAATTTTCAATTGATTTCAATTTTGAAATTGTCAATTCAATTTTTACTATTTCGTGCAAATTTTTGGAATTTTGCTATTGCCAGCTCAATTTTTGCTATTTTATGTAATTTTTGCTATTTTATGCCAAATCGTTTGTAATTGTCGCTCCTTTCAGGTACGATTGATTTGACTGGTTCAATCAATTGCAATTTTGCCCTCACTCTGTGTCTTTCTCTTTTCTTGTTGTGGTAAAAGAGAAGATTCACATATTGCAATTTTCAATTGTAATTGAAATTGCTGCTGTTTCCATTCCAAATTTTGCAATTTGTGCTCATTCCAATCCAAATTTTGCAATTTGTGCTCTTTCCAGTCAAATTGCAATCAGTGTATCTTGTGATTTTTACTCTTTCAAATTTCTATATCTGGTCAGCACTATTGCAATCAATTGGCGGACCGATAAAAAAAATAAGTGAATAGAAGAATGCATGAGACCAGCGGGTGGCTCAATGCAAAACTCCCCATAAATTTTCCACAGTAGAAAGCCATTCATAGCAGAGAGAGAAAAAATATTTTGCGCAGTTCGGTAGTTTGTAATTTAAACTTTGAATGACTTTCTACTGTTGAAAATATAGATGAAACACTATGGCCATAAAATTTTAACAGGCTTATATAGTTAAGTGGTTATATTAAATTGTACTCAATAATTTTGTACTTTTGCTATTTATAAACCTTTAAAAGATAACACATTTTAACCTTCTGTGCGTAGCACAGGTAACTCACCTAGTAAATTATAATTGAATAGTATAGACATTAAATTGATTGGATGCCATGGCATAATACTCTTATACTTGCAAACTTTATTTTTGTCAAATTTTAAAATTTGGATCTTTTTTTTTTTATTTGTTTTTATTTTGGTATTTGAGTTTGTTTGAGAACATAAGGGATAGTGAGTGATGAATAATATCCTTGCATACTTTATTTTCGTCAAATCCAAAATAGAAAACACTCCAAATTTTCTATCAGTACACATATGAAATGAGGTAGAGTATTACCCCATCCATCTCAATTTATGTGATCACATTTTCATTTTGAGATGTCCCAAAATATGTGATGATTTTGATTTTTCAAATTTAAAATTAGAATGAATTTTTCATTATACCCCTTTATTAAATAACATGGAAAATGACCCTTTCTTTTATAATGGTAAAATTGGAACTAAGACTTAAAAATATAATAAAGTCAAAGCAATCAATATATTTTTTAAACTGCGTGTTTAGTCAATGTATGCACATAAATTGAGATAAATGGAATATAATTTATTAATTTAGAACATTATTTGTTTGATTTTATAATTTAGAAGAACTTTTGTAAATTAGCTAATACTTTATGGATTATTTGTTCAATTAGTAATTCAGATAGCTTGATTTTCAAATTCAAGTTAATGTGACATATGGTTTATCCACATATCAATCTTGCTTTGTAACACAATCTTTTACAATTAATAATTCCATTAAACTTCCCTTTTTAGCCTCTCTTTTCTTCCTTCCTAGTATGTCTGACCAACTTATAAATTATATTTTGAGAAACTGACTGTTGGATTAGATGTTCCACTTATACGTACTTATCAGGCATGCAAAAAATCACATTGATCCAACAGTCGTTCTTCAAAATACAGACTGGAACAATTTTTCACAGATTTTCAGTATATTTTACAAAATTTATCAAAAATATGAAAAATCGATTGTTGGATTGATATGATTTTTTCATATAAAAAATATGAGAAAAAAAAAAACCTATCATTTGTATTAAAATTAAGAAAAAATTATCTAAAAATTTATGATTTTGGAGCTTGGTCGAATTTTATACTATATGAGATTTTAAATTCTTATTTATCTATTTATTATATTAAAAATAATCATGACGACCCTATTGATATAAAACGTCAATTTCAGAAACTTGTGGATAAATAATCATAAAATCAAATTCAAGAAACCATGGTTAGGACAAGTGCTTTGGGTCGGAGGCTCAACTACATATATGATTTTTATTTTATTTTTATTCCCTGCATATTGAACCTTGCATGTATAATTGATTAGTTAAGATAAATCATAAATGAGCAGGAAATGAGAGAAATTACAGGGAGAAGAAATCAAATTTTGCTTTTATAATTTGTTTTTTTTTTTTTTATATAATTTTGTTAGAAATCAATATCCAACTCAATAGCTTAAGTTATTGAGTTGGATCCTGGTTTCTAACAAATTTAATAATTTATTGAGCCAAGTTAATTCTAAGTCCTGCTAGCTAGGCTCAATAAATTATGGAGTACTACACTGTCATATTAATTATGGAGTACCACATTGTTTTACATGAATGGTGCATTTTTATCTCAATACTTATTTCAATAATTCGCTCTCAACTTATATGATGGTTGATGTGATATTCAATTAATAATTGACAAGAATGCATTTCAAAATTTAGAGAACCTAGGTTGGTCTTTGTATAAGATGGGATTAAAGAATTTTGGTCTAAGTAGTGAGATAAATAGCTATTGCTTGCTGGCCTAATTTGTATATGTAAGAAAAGTTTCAAGTTCGAGCACATAAAAATCAATCTCTACTCATCTGAAAGTTTATAAGTTTAAGACTTTATACCACAAAATCCAATTTTATACCATGAGATTTTTGAAATTTTCAAATTCTTTTGTCTATTTGTTATATAGTACTACTCTTTGGTAGAAAATTTTAAAAGTACTTTTCACTATTTATTTTTAATTAGCAATATTTAAATTCTTGACAAAAAATCAAACATTACCTTTTAAATTTTTTGCTTTTTTACTAACAAAACATACATTGCTAATTTGAAACAAACGAAAAAAACAAAAAGTAATTTTGAATTTTTACTAAGAAATCTAATTTAATAAAAATAATTTTAAAAAATTAAACCAAACGGGGCCAAAATCATTGAACCTAATATTGTAAAACGCTTATTTATAAACTTATGGGTATATAACCCTTATTAATAATTTAATATTGGAAGAGGCTCTGGCTAGGGGTAATTTTAATATGTGAAAGGACAATTCTAAATTTAAGGCTCTATTTGTTAGATTAGGAGAGAAAAGAAAAAAAGGAACACATTACTTGAGAGAGGAGAAAATAAAAGAAAGAATAATTATTTCACTCATTTTTCGTTTAGGAGTTTCGAAGAAAATAATAATAATAAAAAAAAAATATTTGGATTTGTTTTTTTATAAGTACTTATTTGCTTTTTTAAATTTTTTTTAATAAATTATATATTGCAAATTTAAAAAAAAAACAAATAAGTATTTATAAAAAATAAATCCAAACGGTATCTGATTTATTTCTACTTCACTTGAAAGTTAGAAAAAAAAAAAAAAAAAAAAAAAAAAACGATTAAAACCATATTTCACCAAGTTGAGTCAAATATTGTTCTTTTTAAACTAATTAATAGACAGATTTTTTTTGTTGGTATATGAGAAGATTAAGACGGAGAGAAGGAAATATTATGAAAGTTTCATTAAGGCAGCGACCGATTGGTAGACCTCTTCTATTTTCTCTCTTTCCCTTCATCGAAGCCGTGGGTCAAAACGCACCGTTTGATTTATTTCCAGAAAACGCGCACCCCCGCGCCTCATAGTCAGCCCTTCTGGTAAGTCACCTCCACTAATTTCTTTCCTTCTCTGTTTTTCTCTTCTCTTATTTTTTTTAATATTAAACCTCTCTCTAGAAGCCTTATAAAGTAATAATAAGTAACCGTTTTCTCCCTCCGTATACTCTTCTTTGTAGAAAACGTGGTTGCCCAGGAAACTCGCTCTCTCTCTCTCTCTCTCTCTCGCTTAATATAT
>JAESVK010066668.1:2525-13435 GCA_017140935.1 Hamamelis virginiana
CTTTTCTTTCTCTAAATTCTTTCTTCTCTACTACTTGTGTATTACTTGTGTATTCATTAGCATTTGAAATGTGGTATTTATAGAGAAATGACTCATCTTCCATTCCCAAATTTATCCACCATTCTTACATTCATCCACCATTCTCATCTTCCATTCTCAAATTTATCCACCATTCTTACATTCATCCACCATTCTCATCTTCCATTCTCAAATTTATCTACCACTCTCAAATTTAACTACCACTCTTAGATTCATCCACCATTCTTTCATTCATCCACCATTCATATATACCCACCATTCACATTTATCCACCATTCATATTTACCCACCATTCACATTTATCTACCATTCATATATACCCACCATTCACATTTTAGATGTCACCCAAGGGTGTACATAAATTCTCATGCACCCTTCTTAATTGATGACCACATGGCACATTTCATTGCCCAATGGCAAAATGCCAAGTGTGCAATAAATAAAATAAAATAATAATAATTAAGAAAATTTACTATTGAAAATTTACTATTAGAAAATTTACTATTCAAAATTTAATAAAATAAGGGAGAGAGAGAGAGATAAGAAGAGAGGGGGAAGGTGTGTCTTCTCTCCCTTTCCTTCTCATCCGCATCTCAGTGGCTCGTCAGACACAACACCCGCACCTAGGGCAAAAGCTGTAATCATCTGGGGGTACGGCATGTTGTTCCGCGGCTGTGTGGCAATATAGGTGCGGATCTCGCTGAATATCAAAGCGGCGATGTCTATGGGGTGGTCGCTCAAGAACTCCAGCAGCAGCCTCACAGACTCCACAGGGATCTGCGAATCAGTGCCTCTCGCTCGTAGGTTACAGTAGAGCAGCTTATTCATAGCTGCGTAAGATGGGTGCATGTTCCCGGCCGTGAAATACATCCCGTCGAATAACTCCCGGTCTATGCACACCGCATCAGCACACTAACTCTCTGTCAGATCTAAATAAGTGCTCTCGGCCTCAGAAGATGCTGGACGCTCGCACCCCAGATAGGTAGCGATGTCGTCCGGAGTGAACTGAACCAAACGGCCTCCAACCTCGGCCTGGAGTGTCTGAGTCTGATCCTCGGCCATGTGTGTTGTCGTATAGAACTGTCGTACAACACTGGCCATATAGCCTCCGCCCTTCCTCAGCCAGGTGCTGAGGTGTCTGTCCTGCAGGATCTCCACAAGCAAGCCCTCGTATCTGAAGGCTTTCGGATCAACATATCTCTCGACGTTGAAGTTCCTCGCCGACAAGATCTCTCGCCATGGTCTAGCGGATCGATGGGTCGGTAATCTCCTCGACCCAGCCTCGGTATCTGCATAACTCTCGAACTCTCGAGGCATGCGAGGCTCGCCAGTCTCGCCTATATCTGGGTGCTCAAAATACTCCTCCTCCACGTCATGGGAACTAGGTGGAGGTGCACTCACTGGTGGCTGTCTGGAAGACTGACCTCTACCAGAATGTCTCTGAACAGGTACTGGCTGCCACTCTGACTCAGAACTATCTGACGAGTCTGGCACTGTACGCTGGGCCTTGCCCCGGCCAGTATCAGTGGACCTCCTCGGTCTCGGCTGTGCCAGCTCCTGAAAAGCTACACCCTTCCTGCCGGTGGTCTTTTGGAGTATCATAGCTCTGTACAAATTTTTTACACACACACGGCAACAGATAGGACCATAGTCAGCAGTAGAATAATTTGCAGAGATTCGCATGTATATATTTTTACTAAGAATCCAACACGCAACACCGCCAGTTGTTTAACCCACACGACAATTTTACATCCCATCTCAAATTTCAGGACTGGCCTATCATCCAGGCTATATTTATTAATTCCTCCAATCACATGCACAGATGCATGCATGCCCATGCATGCCCATGCATAGCCTAACATCCAAGCTTTACCACAACTCATGCACCGCCTATCATCCAGGCATCAACCCAACTCAATGCAGTAACATACATAACAAAGACTAGCGTATCAACATAAATATCTAAACTCAACACCTAACACAATAATATCTACTTTTTGCATGCAAGTCCTACGTACATAAACTTATGCTATTTTGACAAAAATTAAGCCTTTTAATAAAAGTTCAAAATTTTAAGAAAAAGTATGGGCACTTACGAAGTGTGGAAGATGAAGAAATCGCCGAATGGCCTACTATCCTCGCCGAAATGCGATGCAAGTGCAAAAAGGCGACCAAAATGAAATGAAGCAAACTCAAATTCTGATCGGTCAGAAATGTGCTAGAAGTTGCGAGGATCGCAATGGAATCAAGTTTGCATGAAATGGAGGGCTGAGGTGGTCGGAAAATAAGCTTGAAGGCGAAGGGGTGCAGTGGGTATGGCGGTTTTCAGGCGGAATGAAGGTGGAAATGGACGGTTTCGCGCGGGAGAAGAAACTTAAAAGTCAAACTCCGCGATCTCTATCGATAGCGCATGGGCGCTATCGATAGCCAATGTGCTCTGCCGCGCATGGTTTTTATTTTTTGAATTTGCTTGGTGACTATCGATAGCTCACTACGGCTATCGATAGACATGTGAAATTTTTGACTTTTTTCAAAAATAGCTTAATTTATGCTAAAATACATAATAAATAACACTTCCAACTAACAATATGTACAAGAGACACCTCGTTACCCATGGCTGCTAAGTTATTGAAAAAATCGGCAACTTTTAGGCTCAAAAACGGGTACTATGGGGGTCCTACACTCTAACAAAAATAAACACGGCGCAAAGACTCGAAGAAAATGGCCTTAAATCATTTTTCAAAAATGTGCACAATATTCTCAACTGATTACAAGGTATTTGCATTCTAACATACGCATGAATTGAACATTATGCAAGATATAACAGGGAAGCAATTACCACAGATTAAATTGATAAGATGAATATTTGAGTCCCACAAATGATCGAATGGTTCAAAATTTGCTTTAATTGTCGCAAGTCTCCTCTTTATTCAGGTTTTATCAAATATTCAAATTGCCGAGTATAAAGATTTAAACCAAGTTTGTGCACGTGTAAGATTGAATACAAGCTAATCACAGTAAAGTTACAGTTAATGTATCGAAAATAGACAAATAGATCTGATATAAATGAAAGAATAAACTTACATTGTAACACATGTTTATTTATCAAATTCTATACAAATAATCACTATACAAATCAATGGTATAGCATGTACACAAGAATGATGAATAATAATAAATTACTATGTATATACAAATTAAATGAACAAATAAATAAATTAATCATAGACAAGAGAATATACAAATTAAGAGAATATACAAACCCTCCCCAACTAGAAGTAAACATTGTCCTCAATGTTTGACAGAATGGTACGACTAGACGAGTGTGTAAGAACAAGGGGAATGGGTGGGTGGGACTAAGTTTAAAGTCTTCAGCTAGACGTGAAATTCCTCTTTAGTCAAACTGGTAGGTTGGGTCTTCCAAACTGACAGACTCAATTACCAAACCATCCTGAATGCCCTCACTATCGGTTATACCCTAAATGAAAGGTTTAAGCCTTTGTCCATTCACAAAGAAGGACAAACCAGTTCGAGGATTTTGAATTTCAACAGCACCGTGAGGAGTAACCTTAGTTACCACAAAAGGTCCATCCCAACGAGATCGAAGCTTACCAGGAAATAGCCTTAATTTAGAGTTAAACAGCCACACCTTTTGATTGGTTCAAATGATTTTCTATTGATGTGTCTGTCATGAAATTCTTTCATTTTGGCTTTAGTAATTTTGGAATTCTCGTAAGCCTCATTCCTAATCTCTTCGAGCTCATTTAACTGAAGCTTGCGGTGAGAACCCGCTTCCTTCATTTCAAAATTAAATTTCCTAATGGCCCAAAGTGCTTTGTGTTCTAACTCGACTGGGAGGTGACACGGTTTGCCATAGACTAAACGGTACGGAGACATACCAATAGGGGTTTTAAATGCAGTCCTATAGGCCCACAATGCGTCAGTTAAGCGCAATGACCAATCCTTTCGATCAGGCCTGACAGTTTTTTCTAGGATATGCTTAATTTCCCTATTCGAAACCTCCACTTGCCCGCTAGTCTGAGGATGATATGGGGTTGCAACCTTGTGAGTGATAGAATATTTAGCTACGAGAGTTGCAAAGGGTCGATTATTAAAATGTGACCCTCCATCACTGATGATGGCCCTTGGAAACCCAAACCTAGAGAAAATGTTCTCTTGGAGGAAATTCAACACCACCTTGTGGTCATTGGTCCTAGTGGCTACGGCTTCAACCCATTTAGACACGTAATCTACAGCCACTAGAATGTATTCAAACTCATGCGAAATAGGAAAAGGTCCCATGAAGTCGATGCCCCAAACATCGAAAATTTCGACAATTAAAATAGGGTTAAGAGGCATCATATCCCTTCTAGACATAGAACCCATTCTTTGGCAATTTTGACAGGACTTACAGAAGTCCAATGCATCTTTGAATAGTGTGGGCCAGTAGAACCCACACTGCAAGACTTTAGCGGCAGTCTTTTTCCCGCTAAAGTGTCCTCCACATGCTAGAGTGTGGCAGAACTTTAAAACGTCTTGCATCTCACCTTCTGGAATACACCTACGTATAACCTAGTCAGCACAGTACTTAAACAGGAGAGGATCTTCCCAATAATAAAATTTTATTTGCGAAAAGAACCGATCCTTTTCCTGTTTCGACCAAAGAGATGGTACAAGGCCTGTGGCATGATAATTCACTATATGAACTGAAAAACCTAATCCCTACTAGATCACACGAATTTCAACTCTTGTAAATTCAAGTAACAAGAATGAAATAAATCAGCCACACTCAAGAGACATATATGAATCACAGAACACAGAATAAATTAACTATCAAGAGGGATCCATGAACACCAGAATCATTCCATCCTTCTTGATAGTTTGAAATCACAACAACAAATAATGATTGAACACACAATATACGTGGAAACCCTTTCGGGAAAAAACCACGGGAGAACACAAGCAATCCACTATGAAAGAAGAGTTACAGAGATTATACCATACACTCTATCTCACCAACCCATGGCCTAGTGTACTGAGATCTCCTCAACTCAGTCCATCGAGTCCTCCTTCTTCAAAGCTTGCTCATCAACTACACCAGTAGTCTCACTCTTGATGTCTTCATCCAAGAGCCATGAGAATGATCCTGTCTCCACAGATGATTCTCACTCCATGTATGTAGAATGTGTTTTCCAAGGTTTCTAATCCATTCTAAAAAGGTTCATCATCAAATGATCAATATTCAAGCTCATCCTTAATTTAGAAATGAAGAACCACAGCCATTTTCTCAAGGAACAAAATAGGTCTAAGAATAGAAATGATTTCTGGCGGCTGAAGTCCCTGAATCTCGAGTGACTTATTCCTTTTATAGTAACCACAGTAACCAATCAGAAAACAGGGCTAAAATTAGGTTAAATTAGGGTTTGCACGAACTTGGATCGATCCAGGCATGGCTTGGATCGATCCAAATTGAATTAAGCCAAAAACAACCATTCTGTAAGATGTTTAACTCGAAACTGGATCGATCCAGGCAAGGCTTGGATCGATCCAACTTGGCCAATTCAAGATCTTTAAAAAATGAAATGTGAAGTTGCAAACAGTGGATCGATCCAGGTAAACCTTGGATCGATCCAAGCAATCCTAACTTTCTGATTTTCACATTTGCAAACCATGGGATCGATCCAGATGAACCTTGGATCGATCCAAGAATTCATAAACCCTGTTTTTCACAAGTTTTAACATGCATATGATGGAATCTAACCTCCTAGGTTTAAACCTTAGGTCACTAGGTCACTTACCATCCTAATTCATGAAGTTATAGAATCATTTTGCCACGGCTTCACTTGAGATCATCAGTATCATCAGTACACATCTATAAAGTTACAAACCCAAACCAAGTTTTGAAACGAAACTAGCCAACACACAAACACTCAACCTAACATGAACATACCAGGGTAAGGTAGAATGAGTGACGGCAAAAAGCTGCTCATCAGGGAAAGAATCCCTAATAGGCGTGGGGTCACTCTCTTCTTCAACTACTATCCTAGAGAGGTGGTCAGCAACGACATTCTCAGACCCTTTCTTATCCCTAATCTCAAAGTCAAATTCTTGTAATAAGAGAATCTACCTAATCAGTTTAGGCTTCGTCTCTTTTTTAGAGAGCAGGTACCGCAAGGCGGCATGATCTGAGTACACAATGGTCTTCGATCCCCACAGATAGGATCGGAATTTATCTAACGCAAAAACTACTGCAAGCATTTCTTTCTCAGTCGTAGTGTAATTTAACTGAGCTTCATTCAAGGTTTTGCTTGCGTAGTATATAACATAAGGGGCCTTATCTACCCTCTGCCCCAACACTGCCCCCACAGCATAATCGGAGGCATCACACATTAACTCGGAAGGAAGTGACCAATCGGGAGCTCGCATGATAGGTGCCGAGATCAACATTAAACGCAACTTATTGAAGGACTCTAGACAGGCTTTATCAAAGTCAAACTCTACATCTTTAGCAAGCAGATTACACATTGGTTTTGCTATTTTACTAAAGTCTTTAATGAAACGCCTGTAAAATCCTGCATGTCCAAGGAATGACCGGATTTGCCTAACAGTAGTAGGAGGAGGTAATTTTGCAATTAAATCAACCTTAGCTTTGTCAACCTCTATCCCCCTACTAGATACTATATGCCCAAGCACGATGCCATCCCGAACCATAAAATGGCTCTTCTCCCAACTAAGAACAAGGTTTGTCTCACAACATCTCTTAAGCACTTTTGAGAGATTAGAGAGGCATTCATCAAAAGAAGGACCGAAAACAAAAAAGTCATCCATAAACACTTCCAAATACTCTCCTATCATGTCAGAAAAGATAGAAGTCATACATCTTTGGAACGTGCTTGGGGCATTGCATAGGCCAAAAGACATACGCCTAAATGCAAAAGTCCCAAATGGACAGGTAAATGTTGTTTTCTCCTGATCCTCGGGGTAAACCGCTATTTGGTTATACCCTGAATAGCCATCTAGGAAGCAATAGAAACTCTGCCCAGATAATCTCTCTAGAATTTGGTCAATATAAGGCAGAGGGAAGTGGTCTTTCCTAGTCTTGGAATTTAACTTTCTATAGTCTATACAGACTCTCCAACCAGTGGTAGCTCTTGTAGGGACTAGAATACCCTCCTCGTTAGCTATCACTGTTATCCCAGACTTCTTAGGAACCAATTGAGTAGGGGAAACCCACTCACTATCAGAAATTGGGTAAATGATACCCGCATCCAACAACTTTAAAACTTCCTTTTTAACTACCTCTTTCATATTGGGGTTCAACTTACGTTGGGCATCTCTAGAAGGATTCGCACCTTCCTCTAGGTGAATACGGTGCTGGCAGATTGACGGGTCTATACCCTTTAAATCAGCGACCGACCATCCTATGGCTACTCTGTGCTCTTTCAAAACAGATAACAACTTACCTTCCTGTTCTAAATTTAATGAAGATGAAATTATGACAGGCAAGGTGTCACTATTACCCAAAAAGGCATACTTGAGATTAGCCGGCAGAGGCTTTAACTCAAGTTGCGGCGGAGACTCAAAAGACGTAGGGGAAGGGACACTGGCAATAGACGGAAATGGCTCAACCCTAGGTCTCCAAGGCAATCTTTCTACAGAGGAGGTAGAATCTAAGACAAGATTCACCTCCATGAACGAGTGCTCCAGGTCATGGTCCTCAAACCCAAAGTAATTAAGACATGTTTCTAACGGGTCCTTGGACAGAAGATAAGGTGTAGCTTCCTCTACCACTTTATCTATAATGTCTACAAAAGAACAATCCTCAAAGTTATGAGGTTGATTAGCTGCACTATAAACCTGCAGCCTGGTTTTCATGTTACCAAAAGACACCTTCATTATGCCAGTCCTACAATGAAGGACTGCATTAGCAGTTGCCAGAAGAGGTTGTCCTATTATAACCGGAATTTGAGGCCTAGTAATATCGACAGGCTCCATATCTAGGACGATAAAATCTGCAGGAAAGACAAACGAATCTATCTTTACCAAAACATCATGTAGTATTCCTCTAGGTACCTTAGTGGACCTATCTGCAAATTGTAGGATCGTAGGTGTGGTTTGTAGTGTCCCAAGCTCCATTTTGGCGTAAATTGAATATGGAAGAATATTCACACTCGCGCCAAAATCAACTAACGCTCTATCAATGAAATGACTTCCTAAGAAGCAAGGTATAGTTGGCGTTCCAGGATCTTTTCTTTTAATTGGGGCTTGGAATTGACACACAGCATTTGCTATGTCAACAGGAGCTATGGTTTTAGACAAGTGCACGCACTCCTTGCGTTGCTGTGTGCACATTTCCTTCAAAAATTTTGCATATGAAGGAATCTGTTTAATGGCATCTAGTAGAGGTAAATTAATATGGACACTTTTGAACACCTCTAACATATCCGACATGCTAGCCCCTTTCTTCGCTCTTCTCTCAGGCGCAATTAGCGCGGATGGGAATGGGGCTTTTGGCACATAAGATGCCAATGGATCGTCTAAAGCTGCGGGAAAGTTATCCCTCTCTTTCTCTATTGCAGGTTCTTTCTCTTTTTCCCTCTCTTTCTCTCTCTCTTTCTCCCCAACTCTATTATCTACCACTTTCCCACTACGCAAGACTGTAACAGCCTTAACTTCCTCATTACATTGTGGGTTCTGAGAAGTAGAACTCTCAGCTACAAAAGCTCCCTTGGGATTGGTAACAGCCTGACTCGAGAATTTCCCTTCCTCTCTGCGACTAAATGAAGCCGCTAGTTGACCCATTTGGGTTTCTAACTTGGAAATAGATTGGGAATGGGAATGAGTGAGTTGTGCTGAAGCCTCTAGACTTTTCAGGGTAGCTAGGACTTGTTCCTCAAAACCAGGCGTTCTATGAGGTTGTGGTGGTGGTTGAGTCACAGCTTGACTCTGATACTGGGGTGCAGGTGCTTGAGGAGCACCATAACTGGGGTACTGGGGTTGCATCAGTGGTGGTCTATAGGGTTGACTGACAACAGGGTTACTGCTATATGTGGGTCTTGCAAGCTGACTAGGATTGGATCCTCTAGGCTGACTAGACCACTGGAAATTAGGGTGAGTCTTCCACCCAGGATTGTAAGTATTGGAATACGGGTCATTCCTAGGTGGTGCATATCCTTGAGCAGCATTAACCTGCTCTTGGACAAACTCTGGGTACTGGCCTGCCATAGGACAATATGGGGTCTCGTGAGCTGGGTCAGTGCAAATATTGCACACCAAGTTGACAGGTTTCATGTGGGCTTTTGAAGATTGCCCTTGTGCCGCTATTAACTGGTCAAGCTTTTGAGACAGAGCCTCAACTTGTTTATTTGCCAAAACTTGGGTGTCTATATCATAAATACCGCCCTTATTGGGAGGCGTTTTCTTCACTAACGCATCATCACGGATACCTAAAGACATTGAGGCCATGTGGAAAGAATCCTCACTCAACGCTTCAAATAAAGCCCACATCTCATCCTCACCTTTACTTAAAATAGCTCCCCCACATGCAGATTTCACAGTCTGCGTGTCACCCTCAGTTAAACCTCTAACAAAAGACTCTATGATTTGCCACTTAGGTACATCATGATGGGGGCATAACCTAAGAAGTTCTTTCATTCTTTCCCAGGCTTCATGAAAAGATTCCTGTTCATGTTGGACGAAGTTTGTTATACCTCGTCGCATTTGGTGAGTTTTACCGACAGAGTAAAATCTAGACAATAATAACTTTTGGAGTTGTTCCCAAATAGTGATAAGGACAGGGGTTTGGAGAGTACAGAGCCAGTGTTTGGCCTTATCTTTTAAGGAAAACGGGAATAAAAACAATTTCAGGGATTCTGGATGGAAACCCTGAATTCGAATAGTAGAACATATCCCTAAAAATTCCTGCAAATGGTCATATGGGTTTTCTCTATCTAACCCATAAAACGTAGGAAGCATCTGAATGGTAGCATGCTTAATCTCGTAGATGAGATTCTCAATGTGCGGGATTTGGATACAGGAGGGTGGATTAAAACTATTGGGCATGAAGTGATCCCTAAGAGTTTTAAGACCTTGAGGCGCTTGAATATTATCCGCAGGAAACATGACAGTGTGTGCAAATGATTCAGCCATTTCTAATTGATGCAAAGGTACTGACTCACTGGACTGACTTTGAGAAGCTTTAATAGCTCTCAGAGTTCTTTCTAATTCAGAGTCTAAAGGAATTACGTTTAATGACAACGACCTTCTACCCCGCATAAAAGAGGTCTCCACAGATAATCACGGAATTCAATAAACAAATAGTGAGCAGTTAATCTTTAGCTTTTAATTTGTTATTTTAAGCGCGCGGGAGTGAAGCTCCCATTTCCTGATTTCAGCCACCTGTAGTGAAAATAATAAATAATAATTTATATATATATCTATTAACAGTATAAAAGAATATATATAGTAATATGAACAGTATTAATATTTACGACTTAAATTAAATCTCAATATTCTTTTAACTAAACCGTAATTCCCCGGCAACGGCGCCAAAATTTGATCGCTTCAGAGACAAGGGAGATTATTCCTTGTCAGTGATCAAGATTAATTAATTTATAAAACCTCGTGACTGATAATCTCAATTCGATTGTGACTAGTGAGCACGGGTGTCGAACCACTGGGAAATGCAGGTTTATAATAAAAGACTTTTTAGAATTAATTCAAGTGGAAAGAATATTGTCAATTTAATTGGTTGGTGCAAAATGCTCCGATTGGGTCGAAGCGAAAACGCAGTAATTTAATACAGCTTAGTTAAAACGCAATTAATTTGGTGGAATGAGCGGAACTTGGGTGAGAAGCCCATTGAATATCAA
>JAESVK010066675.1:0-26010 GCA_017140935.1 Hamamelis virginiana
GGAAAAAGTTTTTAAACCTACCTTCCGCTGCGTTCCTTGTTTGTATTCTTTCAGTGGTATCAGAGCCATTCTTAATCCTTGATTCGAATCATAAATGGCATTGTATGGCATATATTAAAGTGTGTTTTAATTAATATGGGATTTAGAGAAATCACCATGATGGATTCGGCCATGAGGTTTTTAAACCTCTTTTGTTTTGTTTTATGATTTGCTTTTAAGGTGTGTGAAACCTTACATGGTGGACGGTTTTCATAAGGGGCTGCCATGGTATTTTTGAACCATGAAAAAGTGTTTTCAAAAGGGACCTAGTTCACGGTTTCATAAGGGGCTGCACATTAGGGTTATTTACCCCTTTGTAATTTTCGGCCATATAGGGTTAAGAACCCTAACTTGTTTTGTCCTTTTGGATTTAAAACCCTTATGTAATTTCGGCCATTAATGGTTTTAATACCTTATAGTTGCAGCCATGGTTATTGATTAGTGAAGAAGATGTTTCATTTCAAATAGGAAACTAGCTTCCTATTGGATGTAAACTATCCTAATTAGTGTAGGATAATAATTAGTTAATTTTTTATGGGATAATAAATTAATTAATTAAATGATTATGATAAGTGGCTGCACATGGTAGTTTTAGAAACTACATAAAAGGATATGGTTAGTTTCTTAATTTGAAAATTTTCAAATTCAAAAGTTTCTTGTTTTTCAAGATAACATGGGATTTGATTTTTAAATTTTGAAACTCTATCTATGGATGATATGATTTGATTTTTAAAATTTGAAACTCTATCATTGGATGATATGATTTGAATTTTAATTTAATCTTTTGATATGGTTATTCAAATTTTGAAACTTGAATTAGACATTTTTCAAAAAACATAACCCCTATCCCCCCCTTGCAATTTTCGGCCACACTAGGGTTGAGAACCCTAGTGTATCTTGACCACTTCTTTTGGTCTTGTTTTTAATTTATAAGTCTTCACATATGATTTACTGAATGTTTAATTGATTACAAAATTATTTTGATACATTTTAAAATTCAAAATTGTGAAGAAACAAATTGAAAGACAAAATTGGGTTTTGGAAACCCTAATTGCCAAAATTGGGGATTTAGGATTAAACACATGGTGTTGGGCTTTTTAATTGGATTAAAATGCTTGGTGATCATCCACAATGATATATTGAATTGTCCTAATGGTTAGTACATGAAAATATATAGTTTTAATATGATTTATATTAATTATAAAATCATAAACAGTGTGCTGTTTTCTGGGCAGCAGTCACTGTAAAGTTGTAAATTCTTTTTAATTTATTTAAAATGGTTTTTACAGCAGGCCACCTATCTAATTCACTAATATAAGGTCTTAACTAAATGTAGGAAGAGTTCCCATCATTTATTTTTGACTTTAAATAGCCGCGATAAGCATTTTGTGACTTATACTCAAATCTGTCACGATTTGGAGTAACAGTCACAAAACGCTTTAAAGTGATATCAAACGTTGGAATCACTTAGCGAGACCCCTGCCATTGGAAAGAACACTGAAAATCCTAGTGAAATGAAGTGTTCTTAAATTTAAAAAGGTGTTTTAAATTGTGCAAATATTTAATGCAAAACAGGGGCTGATTCTTGGTGTTTTAGAGAAAACACTATAGTAAGGAGTTACTTAATTTTAATGCGATTAAAATTGACATCTATTTTCATGGGATGAAAGATAGATTAAAATATGTTTTTAATACATGCCATTGCCATTTATTACTTGTTCCTTTACTGCTTTAATTTATTCAATGCGATTGTTTAAATTATAATATGGAAAGATATGGACTTAAAGACCAATTAATTTGGATGTGATTGGCCGCATGCGATGTGAATCTTTTATGGGTTGTAATTTAAAGTAGTTTAAATTATTTGTGATGTAATTTTAATTATGGGCTTGCATGCCTATTTCCCTCCTTTGTAATGTATCCCCTATTCCTTTATACCCTCTTTTTATTTGTGTATTTGTAAATCAATATCGAGACGGTGCATGGTGGACCCGAGGATATATGGAGCAGTGGGAGGACATAGAGAAGACCTTGAGAAGATCTTTTCTTTCATGTAATAGTTACAGGTTAAAATTGTGATCACATAACCCACATGAGACCTAGGGCTCAGCTATTGGCTCTAGTTGGGCCCAACCTAAAAGTCCATATTCTTTCCATTAGGCCCATATATATGTTAGATGTATGCTTTAGGGGCCCGTTAACCATATTATTATATGTCTTTGATGATAGTGTCCCGTTCCTTTATGGAAGTGGGAGTATCATTAAAGTACTAATAATAAAGAATGGTTAATAATATATATGTGATATATTGATGCATGTGATGTATGTTAATATTATGATGTGACCTAAATACTCCTCAATTTCAAATTTAAATTGTAAGGAAGAGGCATATGATGCTTTATCCTAGCCTCCTACCATTACAAGAAAGGAGAGTCTTTATGGTGGATGTGTTTGGCTGCAGATATGTGGGAACACATTCATTATGAAGGTTCAAACCAGCTTGTTACATATTGGATATCATGAGGTGCGATAATGGGGCTTACCAAGAAACTGATATGTGAGGGATGCCACATTCAATTGACCATACTCATGTGAATGGTAGGTGTGATTTAACTAAAATACACTAACCAAGAAACTATTATGTGAGGTTACTGTAGTTTAGAGGCTGAAGGAAGATTGGAACTTGCTTAGTGAAGCATTGGATAAAGAGTTATCCACCCCTTTGGAATAGTGACCCAAGAAACTATTATGTGAGGTTCACTAGTTCAAATGGGACCCCAATCCCCATTAAGAATTCATTCTTGAATTCTCGAATCCTATAGAGGGAGTATGGGATTTGTTAAAATAGTGGGAGACACCATAAAACTAAAGACCAAGTTATTATGGTTTAATGAAATATAATGATCTGTTACTTATTTTTGTAGATATCATGGTTATACTCAAACAAATATCCGAAAATGAATTTCACTACTGTTTGACTGAACCTTGTAACAATGAGCTGTCTAAAGAATTGGGAAAAGTTCCTAATTCAGGATTTTATCTATCAGTCAGCTCTGCTTGCTCTTGGGTATTGGATACCGGTGCTAGTTCTCATATATGTAACAATATTAGAGAACTTAGAGGAAGCAGACAATTGGGTCGAGATCAAGTTTCCCTTCGAGTTGGAAATGGAGCAAACGTTGCTGCATTGGCTGTTGGGACTTGTGACCTAATTTTACCATCAGGGCATGTTATGAAATTAGAAGACTGTTTGTTTATGCCAAGCATAGTTAGGAACATTGTTTCGGTTTCATCCTTAACACGTTCTGGCTATGAATTTGTTTTCAGTAGGAATGGTTGTACTATTTCTTTTGGAAATAAATTAGTTGGCTCTGGCATATATCTAAGCGGTCTATATTTCTTGAACATGGATGGTAGTATAAACTGTTTAGAGAAAAATCAAAATGCTAAGGGGCATAAAAGACCTCGTGATGAAAATGACTCGACCTATGTATGGCATTTGAGATTAGGTCATATTAGTGAGGAAATGATTAATAGGTTAGGTAAGGATGGGCAATTGGGCTCATATGTACTTGTACCCTTACCTACCTGTGAACCTTGTCTCATGGGTAAAATGACCAAATCGCCCTTTACTGGTCACAGTGAGAGGGCAGGAGACATACTAGGGTTAATACATTCTGATGTATGTGGACCTTTAAACAAGGTTGCCAGAGGTGGTTTCACCTACTTCATTACCTTTACCGATGATCACTCACGGTTAGGTACGGTGTATCTCATGAAACACAAATCTGAATCCTTTGAAAAGTTCAAAGAATACAGAGCTGAAGTGGAGAAACAAACTGGCAAAAGTATTAAAGCTCTTCGATCGGATCGAGGAGGAGAATACTTGACCACTGAGTTTTTGGATCATCTGACTGAGGCTGGCATAATATCACAGTGGACTCCTCCTGGTACACCTCAGCTTAATGGTGTATCTGAAAGGAGAAATCGTACTTTGATGGACATGGTACGATCGATGCTGAGTTACACTGATATTTCAATATCCTTTTGGGGATATACATTGGAGACAGCTGCTTATTTGTTGAACAGGGTTCCTTCCAAATCTGTCCCTAAGACTCCATATGAGATGTGGTATGGGAAGAAACCAAGCCTCAAGCATTTGAGGATTTGGGGTTCTGTTGCATACGTTAAGAACCAAAATGCAACCAAATTGGAAGCAAGATCAAACAAATGTAGATTTGTGGGGTACCCAAAAGAGTCTTTGGGATACTATTTCTATCACACTGATGAAGAGAAAGTCTTTGTTAGTAAGTTTGCCGTGTTCTTGGAAAAAGAGTTTATTCAAGAAGGAGGCAAAGGTCAAGTGATAGATCTCAAGGAATTATCCGAGAACTCACAGATCAACACTGATACCACCCCTGCCCCTGTTGAGGCAGAACCTACTGTTACACCACCACTTCGTAGATCTAGTAGGATATCTGCTCCTCCAGATAGATATGGGTATCTTCATGAGATGAGAGAGGAGTTGTTTCTTGGTGACAAGGAACATCCAGATGATCCTACTACATACGAGGGAGCGATGTTGGACATCGACTCGAGTAGATGGCAAGAGGCCATGAAATCTGAAATGGATTCGATGTATTCTAACCAAGTCTGGACTTTGGTAAATCCTCCTGAGGGTATAGTACCTATAGGCTGTAAATGGATTTACAAAAGGAAGATAGGGTCGGATGGAAAGGTAGAGACCTACAAAGCTAGACTAGTGGCAAAAGGGTATAATCAGAAGCAAGGTGTTGACTATGAGGAAACCTTTTCGCCAGTAGCTATGCTTAAATCCATTAGGATCTTGTTGGCTATAGCCGCACACTATGACTATGAGATATGTCAGATGGATGTAAAGACTGCCTTCCTAAATGGTAACATTGAGGAAGATCTTTATATGGAACAGCCTAAAGGCTTTATATCCAGTGGTGAGGACCACAAGGTGTGCAAGCTACAGCGGTCCATTTATGGACTGAAACAAGCTTCTCGAAGTTGGAACATTCGATTCAATGAAGCAGTCAAATCGTTTGGCTTCCTTCAGAATATGGATGAACCATGTGTGTACAAAAAGGTTAGTGGGAGTGCAGTCACATTCTTGGTCCTATATGTGGACGATATCCTAATCATTGGGAATGATGTAGGAATGATTTCATCGGTAAAACTTTGGCTCTCTAGCAACTTCTCCATGAAGGATTTGGGAGAAGCAACCTACATACTGGGTATAAAGATCTATAGAGATAGATCAAAGAGGTTGCTTGGACTCTCACAATCCATGTACATAGATAAAATACTGAAGAGGTTCAGTATGGAGAATTCCAAGAGGGGTTTGCTTCCCTTCAGACATGGAATTCATCTCTCCAAGGATATGTCTCCCAAGACAGATCAAGAGAGAGAGCATATGAGTAAAATCCCTTATGCTTCTGCAGTAGGGAGTCTTATGTATGCTATGCTATGTACAAGACCTGATATCAGTCATGCTGTAAGCGTTGTCAGCAGATATCAGTCTAACCCAGGTGAGGCACACTGGGTGGCAGTTAAGGGCATCCTTAAGTACTTGAGAAGGACTAAGGATTTGGCTCTTATCTATGGAGGAGATGAGCTCAAAGTAGATGGTTTCACAGACTCTGATTTTCAATCAGATATAGATGATAGAAAGTCTACATCTGGATATTTGTTCACCTTGAATGGTGGTGTGTTTAGCTGGAAGAGCTGTAAGCAGACTATTACAGCGGATTCCACTACAGAAGCTGAGTATGTAGCCGCCTCCGAAGCTGCCAAGGAAGCTGTTTGGATCAGAAAGTTCATTTCAGAACTTGGAGTGGTTCCAGCCATTGAGTCACCTATACCTTTGTATTGTGACAACAATGGGGCTATAGCTCAAGCCAAGGAACCAAGGTCACATCAGAAATCCAAGCACATTGAAAGGCGTTTCCACATGATTCGTGAGATCATAGAGCGAGGAGATATCAGTATGCAAAGAGTAACATCTGAGGATAACACTGCAGACCCACTTACCAAGGCTCTTACCCAGAAGGACTTGGATCGACATCTTGAGAAGATGGGGATGAAGTATGTCACTAATTGGATTTAGTGCAAGTGGGAGATTGTTAGATATGTGCCCTAAAACCAATTGTTCTATTGAGTTTAGGGTTTTATATTTCATTATAATATCTTGTATGGATCTTTATTCATTTATGATATGGCTATTTTTATCATGTAAACTTGTGTTTAATTACTGTTCATGATAAAGTCCTTGGATAGAATGATAGAGAGTTATATCTCAAGTGTTGAGATAGAGAGAGACTTATAACTCTCAAGTACTTCTATCCTAAACTGGTTCCTGATCATAGGTTTATATATTTGGACGATTATAAACCGTTAAGATTAGCTCAGGTTTTACTAGCTCCATGGGAGGATGGTGAGTCTCGAACCATCTGTGTAGAGACACTATAGTAAACCTGTGGGTGCTTGTTAGAGAACAAGTACACTGAACGTGACCAATTTGAGTACAGCTTATGGAATTCTATTTGTATGTCAAAGGCTGCTCATGTGTATAGTCACAGTTGTAATCCTTAGACTTGAGACACCACTTGTTATCTTATATATGAATTGCTAGAGTTTGATAGTATCTCATATAACCTTAATCACAAGGATGTAATCGGTGCTCATTGGCCCTAGTGAGTTATGTATGAAGATAGGTGAGTGTGCAATAGAGGATCACCACCCTTAATAAGAAAGGGCGAATGTCTTAGTTAGTTCACAGTTACTATCTCAATGGAGTCTTTGGCCAAAGCAGAAGGTTGCCAAGAAAAGTGTTTCAAGGGCATACCTAATTGAGATTATAATATGGTGAATTAGTAACGCATGATTAAGTTAGGGTTTGACATGAATCCATACCCAACTAACTTAATCGAGACATTGTTTGGTGAGGGATTATTTATAGCACGAAGGGTTCATTTACATGTTCGTATATTCACCCACACCTACGGTACGTCATGACATATTGCTAGATGTCACTCATGACTAGTGAAGGCCTAATGATAAGGGTTATCATTGAGGGCAAAATTGGAATTGTTCCAATAGAACCTAAAAATAGAAAGTTTCTATTTTGGGCGACATTGAGATGTCCCCTGCCACTACTAGGTTGGGATGAACCCAATGGATCACACACATAAGAACATAAGTGAGGTTGTTAAACTTGTGAGAGGCTTACATTCTAATTGATATATGTTTGGTTTTAATTAATTAAGGGTTAATTAATTAATAACCAAAAGGATATCTAATTCAAGAATGTAGATAACCTAAACGGGGTTTATGGTCATGCTAGCACTAGTAACCAAACACCCTAAAAGAGGAGAGGGCTTATTTAAAGAGAGTGAACCCTAGCTTTTTAGCAAGCATGCATCTCATTCTCTCTCTCATGAATGCCGCCCCTCTCTCTCTCTCCCTCTCCATGCTTGTCTTTTTCAAGGGTTGAAAAATTCAAGAAGGTTTAGCGACTCTTGTGTTCGTGTGGACGTTCATTGGAGGCCACCATACTTTTGGGGCTCGAGGATTGAGCGAGGACGATCATCAAAGGAAGAGAATATCGCGAAGGAACAAATCAATGTAAGCTTTACTTTAATGTTTTTAATTTAAAGTTGATTCGATTCATCGATTAAGTGATTTCATGGTTGAATACAAAGGAAAAAGTTTTTAAACCTACCTTCCGCTGCGTTCCTTGTTTGTATTCTTTCATAGGCCTATGAAGAACTAATGGTTTTCCCCCTTCCCTCAAGAAAAATGAAGCTAGTTTGAGAAGATCAATGGAGTTTTCATGGATATATGAAGAAGCTTCCCTAGGCAAGAGTTCAAAGAGAGAAGAAAATGTTTGGAAATAACCTCGATGAATGGTAGGAAAGATGAAAGGTCCATTAACAGAAATATTCATCAAAGCACAAAATTCTTCAAATAAAGGACATACCTCTTCACAGTTGAAAGCGAAATAAATGAAGATCAGAGTCCCAGAAGTGGATCACAGAGTTGAGAAGTTTGTCTTCAAGCTTCACATGACAGAGAAAGAACCACGAAGTCAGGCCGAATCGTGCGAACACCTTTTTGTTTTCTGCCCGCATTCTTGCTACAAATAGGTTGATAATCAACTTAAGAGCTTCCATTGTGTTTAGAGTGATGAAAGTGAGCATAGAGGTGTGTTTTTATAGTTTTTTGGCAAAGAAATCGAGTTAGAGGCGAAGTAGAACACTCAAAAAATAAAAAAAAACGTCAAAATAATCAAAAAATGGGAACCAGGGTCGATGACCATCCCCCAAGGGACGGCCAACCGTCCATGGAGGGATGGTCATCCATCCTGATCCCAATTTTTGCCTTATTTTGACTTTTTCGAGACCTTTTGACGCCCGGTTTGGCTTTTCGCTCAATTTTCGTCAGTTTTGCCCTGTTTTCGGGTTAGAATTGAACCAAAAAGGCAATTGAAACATATTTGTATTCTCATTAGGATAAAATTACATGCCAATAAGGGTTTTTAGTACATACATAGAGAAAGAATTACATTAGAAAATCCTAAGCAGGCCTCCTATAGGCTTAATAGTATAAAATCATCTCCGCCGGGATGATTTCCTCATTCCCCGTGAACCCGATGCCTCGTGATCCTCTCTCGATCCATGGCGCTCCTGTGAAGACAAAGCTTAGGTGAGATTGGTGAAGAATGAAATCATCAATGATTGAAAGAGTAGAGAGAAAGTTACATGTGCAGCTATGTTCACATTATGTGCATCAAGATTCATACTTTGAAGTTTCCTTGTCAATGATGCACTATATGCCAACCAATCCTCAGTGTATGATACAGGCACCTGAAAGGTCGAAAGATTCAAAATGTTAAGAGAAAGAAAGCTACATATAACAAAAGATGAAAGTATAATGATTACCGAGGTGTAAAAAGGATCAATATGTGGGTATTCATTATAAGGCACTCGAGTGATTGGTCTTTGAACAAAGCTGCCATCCTCAATGACTTGCACCTGCCAGGGGACAGGTGGCAAAGAAGGAGCAGATGATGAAGACTCGCCCTCACTAGGAGCCGCAGTAGCTGTAGGATGGGAAGCATGTCCTCGGGCTCGACGACCCTGTCAAATAAAGAGATATGAGGAATAATATATGAGAAAAGAGGTAAAGCTATCAAGAGAAAGTTTGATACCTCAGCGGGTAGAAATCCCGATACTAAGGGACGCATCAGATAGTGCTGACAGAATGTACGATAATCCTCATGCGGACGATGGAAAGCATCCTCAAATACACCAGCCATGGCGTCTGCTAAGGCATGGTCTGTCAACCTATCAGTATGCCTCATAGAGGGAGGAGGTGCATGAGGAACACGAGCAACTGAATAAGACCCACAAAGCTGAGCACGCACTCTTTCCCCAAGGTACCAGTACCTGCCAAAAGGCCCCTCGAACAGAATCCTCTTATGAGACATCTCAATTACAGAATTAAGTTGAGCATGCATGATACCCCTCCAATGACGCCAAGGGTTCCACCTAACCTGAGGACAAAGTATATTAGAGAAAGTTTGAGCATTGAGAAAGGAAAGTAGAAATGAAGATGGTTACCTTATTAGAGCGCAACCCTGTAAGAAAAGCACGACTGTAAGCATAATCATGCCTATGGGCAATGGCATTCACCCGCCTATCTGGGGCATATCGAGCAAGGGTTGGCCAAAAAAAGTCATTAGCAATCAAGGTGAGGCTATTATGGTCGAGGTATTCTTGAGCCCATACCTGCAGAATATGTGCATTGTTAGAAGATAAGTAAAGGGAAGTTTATGATATTTTCTAAAAATAAGTGAGTATACCTCCCAAATGAATCCCATGCCTCCAAAGTTAGTGCATACCCCTCAAGACCGACAGCACATGGTCCTATACATGGTGGCTAAGGCAGCATCACCCCAGTTATACTGAGGAATGGTATCAATATCCTCCAAACTAGCAAGGAAGCCTAGAGGTGCCAAATCAGCAGTGCCTGCAAAAAGAGTGCATGAAAATAGGTACAAAAGGAAAGCCCGCACGATGTGATCGGGATCTTCCCCTTCAGGCATATTGCTAAATGTGGTAAGAAGAGTATTTCAGCGAACTGATCTCTTCACAATCTCTATATCAGCTGCCCCAAGATAAGTGTTTAGATAAGCCAAGTTCTTGCTTGCATCATTATAAAAATCCAAAGGGCGACCCCCAATGGAAAGTCCAGTGATCGTGGTAAAATCAAGGGGAGTCATAGTCATCTCCCCAAACTCGAAGTGGAATGTGTTGGTGGTGTCCCACCAAAGCTCAGATAAAGCAATTAGAGCCTGTCTGTCCATAGTATCAACCCACAGTGAGTCGATGAAGTCTCCAAAACCAAGCCTTCGGATAGTGGCTTTGACGTACGGTTGGAGAGTATCCATCTTAGCCCACCATCCAATAATGCCCTGAAGGGATGACCGAGTCCTAATGTCGAACTCTGGTTGTAAAGATAAAGATTAATGGATTAGAGGTATAAAGATAAGTTATGTTAATTCTTTGAATCAAGAATACAAAATTAACTCACAAAATGACACATTTTCAAAAAAATGTTCAAATTTTATTTCTCAAATGGTTTGTCGATTGTGAGTTATTCAAAAAAATATATACCATAATTAATGTAGTTAATTTTGGTATTTTCAATTTTACATGAAGAATTAGCATAATTTATTTAAAATGCCATATGACTTCTTTTCATGATAATTGAACTAGAAATAAAAATCCTAAGGGAATAGAATTTTGAAAATCATGAAATAAATACTTAGCATAAGTTTTGAAATAAAATTATTTAAAAATCATGAAAATGACACTTTATGCAATAATGTTTTGAAAAATAAGCTAAGTCTTAATTCAAGAAATTTTTTGATATGTGCATTACTTAAAGTATTTTGAAAACGTATCATGATATGATTATTTTGAAAACATTTGAAAAAGCATGATATGATGAATTGATTTGGAAAATTGAAAATTACCCCCTTTAGGCATTTTATCAAACACTTAGTATGCACATTTTCGAAAATAATTACGAAAACTTGTCATGATAGTTCAAAAATATTCAAATGATGTTTAAAACACATTTAAATCATGAGATGAGAAGTGATATGATGAATTGCTTTGAAAAAAAATTGAAGTTCCCTACCTTTAGGCATTTTATCAAACACCTAATATGCACATTTTTGAAAATGATTGTGAAAACTTGTCATGAATTTTTTGAAAGTATCCAAATGATGTTTGAAACATATTTGAATCATGACATGAGAAATTTAAATCAAAAAAATCAAATTCTAGTCTCTTGGGAATTTTATCAAACACTTGGTGGGCAACATTTTAAGCTTGTGAAGCTAGTGAAATGGGGCTCCCAAGCTTTGCCAAATACAAATTTCATGAACACAAGTCATCAAACAATATCCAAAGATCAATATTGAAGCATCTAGACATCAATGATTTAATGAAAGAGCATGGAAAGTAAGCTTACCTCTTGAAGAGTATGGATGTGGGAGAGATGATCATTAGGCTCCAATAACAAGCTTGAGTTGTTGGGATCATGAGAAGGTGCTTTGTAGCTCTTCATCTTCATATATGGGTACTTTGATTCATACCTATTTGCCATGAGTATAAGTAGAAGATGAACTTGAGAAAATGGGTATATGTGTATTTGGGTTTTGAATCCTCAAATTTGAAATCAAGAGGATGAAATCCTAGGTTTTGATTCACAAATCAAGATGAGTATCAACACTAGAGGTGTTTGATTTGGATGATATGAAATCAAAAGGAATGAATTTTGAGAAAAATTGGAAAATCCTAGAGAGAGAAGGTCTCAAATTGGACAAAAAAGGCTTGAATATGCAAAAGGGGGCTCCAAGCACCTAAATAGAGGATGAAGGCTCGGGTGGTTGTCCACCAAGGGACGGCTGGCCGTCCACCTTAGACGGTTGGCCATCCTTGAGTGGATGGTCATCCATTCTTGATGACTTTGTTGGGTTTTTTTAAGCCCATTAGGCCCAATTTTGACTATTTTGGCCTATTTTGACAAATTTTGACTCATTTTCTTTCAAAATTTGATTTAAGAAAATGCATTTGATTGAGATTGAATGATATTTGATGAGTTGATAAGAAATAAAGAGGAATTGATGCATACCAAAGTGAGAATTGAGCAATTGTGAATAGGAAAGTTCACATGAAATGATGAATTTTTGGTTGAAAACCATGAGATTTATAAATGAATGAAAGAAAGGATTGTGTAAATAAGTTTGTAATCATGAAATGGTTATGAATACATTTGATTTGGTGAGCTTGTGAGACCCATGAAGGGAATTATAGAGGTGAGTGAACCCATGAAGGAAGGTGGCTAATGAGAAAAGCCCATTTTGGAGGCCCAAATCTATAAGTCTTTGTGAAATTGATATGATATTATGATATGGGAAATGCAATTTCCAAAATGATTGAAAATCCTTAAGTTGACTAGAAATGAAATTTCTAGTAATGAATCAAAGACTCCCAAATTTTTTTATGATAATTGGAAATGCAATTTCCAAAAGGATTGAAAATCCTTAAGTTAACTAGAAATGAAATTTCTAGTAATGAGTCGAAGACTCCCAAATTTTTATGATAATTGGAAATGCAATTTCCAAAAGGATTGAAAATCCTTGAAATGACTAGAAATTAAATTTCTAGAATGAGTCAAAGACTCCCAAATTTTTATGATAATTGGAAATGCAATTTCCAAAAGGATTGAAAATCCTTGAAATGACTAGAAATGAAATTTCTAGAATGAGTCAAAGACTCCCAAGTTTTTGGATAATTGGAAATGAAATTTCCAGAAGGATTGAAAATCCCTAAGATAACTAGAAATGAAATTTCTAGAATGAGTCGAAGGCTCCTAAGTTTTTGGATAATGGGAAATGAAATTTCCAAAAGGATTGAAAATCCTTGAGATAACTAGAAATGAAATTTCTAAGAATAAGTCGAAGACTTCTAAATTTAATGAGAATTGGAAATGAAATTTCCAAAAGGATTGAAAATCCTTGAGATAACTAGAAGTGAGACTTCCAGGAAGAGAGAATTTGAAGCGAAGCTTTCAAAATCATTTTGATGGTTAATTATCCCTATTTTGTCGTGTCAAAAATGGGATGTCATTGTTTTCGTTGATATTCACTGGCGAAGCCATGAACATCAACGAGGGGCTTCTATAGACATCGATTTTTGACCATGAGTATGGTCATGAATGGTTGCCTGTGATTAGAAATGAAATAGGGTGTCAAAACCCTAAATTGTCAGTTTTACCCTTTGTGGGTAATTAGGTAGAGGTCATTATCGCATGTAGGTTTTTAAGTCAGATTGAGTCGGTTCTTTTTGCATTAGGTTTTTAGAGAGTCTAGGAACATCCCTGCAAAGTGTCTTTGGTAGCTAAGTTGATCAGTGGCAAGATCTGTGGAGCCTTTTGGCTCATATTTGACTCTCGAGACTCGAAAGGCCCTTTCAAAGCCCAGATTAGGGTTTCGACCGGAAGGGATCGGGATTCGATATTTTTATCAAACCAAAGCCTTCAAAGGCTTCAAAACACTTTCCTAAAACATTTTAAAAATTGTTTCAAGAAGAAGAAATGATTTCGAAAGCAATCGGTTAGCAAATTTCAAAACCCTAATTTGGGCCCGGCAGGCTCTAAAAAGATAATCGGTCGACTTTTCCCTAAACCTTTGACCTTGGTCAATGCATTTTCACTTCAAACACTTCTTAAAACATGGAGAATCGAATCACGATCGTTTCGGTGCTTGAATCGTCAAATTTGGACTTAAAACGGACCCGAAAAGCAGAAACAGGGTCAAAACGGGCTGAGATGGACCCACATAGGGCAAAAATAGCATGGAGGATCGATGACCGTCCACCTAGGGACGGCCAACCATCCATGAGGGATGGCCAACCGTCCTAGAGTGGATGGTCAACGATCACTTTAGCCAACTTTTCTAATTTTCAGTGTTTTTTTCCTGCCAGGACTCTTCCAAGCCTTGCCATATGTCCAGTTCGGCTATGGGGACTTTAGGATGAGGTCAAACACTTTGGAAGACTGATTTTGAGCCCTTGGACCATTCCTAAGGAATTCAAACTCAGCCATTGATCAAATTCAAGCATCCCTATAAATATTGGGCCCTGAAATCAGTTTTAACACACAGAAATAAGCTTTAGAGAGCTAGCTTGGAGAGTAGAGGCTTGAACAATTACACAAGCTTCCCCCATAGCACTCTAGCTTAAGTTTTAAAGTCCTTGAGGTCCTTGGAGTTGATCGACTGGTACGACGAGGGAGATTATTCCCCGTCAGTGATCAGAATTAATAATTTATAAACCGCGTGACAATTAATCTCAATTCGATTGTGATCAGTGAGCACGGGTGTCGAACCACTGGGAAGTGCAGGTTTATATTAAAAAGACTCTTTGGAATCAATTCAAGCGGAAAGAATATTATCAATTAAAATGGTTGGTGGTAACTGCTCCGATTGGGTCGAAGCGAAAACAAAGTAATTTTAATAAAGCTTAGTAAAAATGCAGTTAAGTTGGTGGAATGAGCGGAACTTGGGTGAGAAGTCCATTTGAATATCAATTAAACAATTTATGTTTATAAAATCCTCACTATAGTAATTATGTATGGTGGTTCTTCCAACTACAAGAAGGAAGTCCCAAAAAGATTATGAATACAGGACCGGCAAGTTTATCCCCGAAAAGAATGGAGTATCGCTACCCACCTTAATTGAGGAATAAAGCATACTGGTTTGTATTCATACCAATAAAAACCATTGCATAATTATATAATTGCAATCACAGATATACAATTATATGATATTATATTCGGCAATAGTGTGCGGTAAAACCTTCACAACTATGCAATCACATAATACAAATAGAGGGATGTTTATAAAATAGGATTGTAAAATGAATTCAACTTCATCCTCACCCAAGCTTGGAGTATTAGCTACACATCACTGGAGGATAATATCCTTTATCCAGGCAAGCTTTTGGGGGTCACGGGATGGAAAAGACAGTAAAAGCGGTAATTAAATGACTGAATAAATAAGGAAAATGACAGAAATAAATAAAGAAAATGGCGTAAGTAAATAAAGAAAAGTGACTGAAGTAAATAAAGAAAAGAAAGGACTAAAGTAAATACAGAAAAGAAAAGACTTAAATAAATAAAGAAAAAGGCAGAAAAAGTAAAGAACAGTTCTCAAATGAGAACTGAGCCATGCATAAAAAGGAAAATAACAGAATCGGAAATACTGAAATTAAAGACTTAATCGGATAGAACAGTTCTCAAGTGAGAACTGAGCCAGGCATTGTAAAGAAAAATGACAGAATTGGAATTGACTGAAAATTGAAACTACCGATTGAAATGCGAAAATAAACTGTAACTTGCATTAAAATAAAGCAGAGTAATGATTCAGAGCTTAAGTCATGAACCCTCGAAACGTCGTCGTTACATTCCTATTTATAGAAGGAAAAGGTAAAAGACGCTATTGCCCTCAAAATATCTAAAAATATCTCTTTAGCCCGCAGCCGCCATTGTCTATCGATAGCGAAGGGTCGATATCGATAGAAGTGCTATCGATAGCGAATCTTGGCTATCGATAGTCAAGGTCAAACTTTGACTTTCTTTGCAGATTTCAACGTCTGCTCTTTTGGTACTTCCCTCGGCTGCTTTGGATCGTCTTCGGACGTTCCTTTGATTCGAGATGCTCTTCAGGGCTTCATCGGTGACGACTTTATTTAATGGTAATCTGCACATATTTCTTAAAACAGAGATTAAACCCAATTGCACAGATATTCATGTAAAACACTATTTATTAAACAATTATATATATAAGAGAACATCGAAATACCATAGTGGAATGGTATGATTGGGGTACAATCACACTCCCCAACTTAGGTTTTGCTAGTCTCTTAGCAAAAAGCTAAATCTATAAATTGAAAAGCCACTTTCGCAGGGAAACGCGATTGCATTTAGCGTATGCAATAAGCCTTTTAAACCACTAAGTTACCTTTCGTGGACGAGTGAAGTCTCGTGAGAGTTTGCAGAAATGATACTCACAAACATGAATAAATAAAAGAATTGGTTAGAAAGAATTTTAACAATATACTATGTACACAGTAGGAGTTTTATCCACAGATATATCATCATTCATAATTGAACATTTATAATACAAGAAATGCTATCTTTAACAGGAAATTAGCAAGTGTTCAATGTGTAGTGAGGTTGAACTTGATAAAAATCAAAGTACTGTAAATAAGAGTATGAGAGTTAACCCATAGTTAGTTTCAACTTCAAAATTCTCACTGATGGTCACTCGCAATGATGTTCACTCTGAAAAGGTTAGTAACCCAGAGTTCCCAAATGGAAATATACAAGTTCAAAACTTATACATTAAGCTCTAATTTAAACGACCAAAGAGAGATGAAATAACAGAGTTATATATGCAGAGATACAATTCATACATAAATAAAACTTAAATAAGCAAGTAATCACAAGAGAATAATGCACAATATTTTAAAATCAAAAAGGTCTTTATAGGCTTGTAAGATTTTTGGTTGTAACAAAAAGAGTTTGGGGACTACAAAATTAGGATGGTTTGTAATTTGTTCAGGTTACTACCCTAACCATCCTAAATACCTAACCTAACCCTGACTGTAACTTAAAAGTTTAACTAACAGAAACAAAGAAGTTTTCAAAAAGAAACTGTCCATGCTCAACACTGAGCATCATCTCATATCACTGCTCATCCCCAGGTGGGATGTCGAATCTCTGATCAGGCTGTGGCTCATCAAAAAGTGCGCGGTCGGCCTGAGAAATCGGCTCGCCGTCCATACGACGCCACATAACCCGGAGCTGGGCGGCCTGCCTCTCCATCATATCTGTCTGCCTGGCAAGCTGGGCGGACTGCCTATCGAGCTGGGCGGACTGCCTCTGCTGAATGTGTAGCAATGCCCTCAGTCTCTCTAGGATCTGAGTGAAACATCCCTGAGAACTGGCATCTGACGGAGCAGCTGGAGTCTGAGTCGGAGCTGGAGCAGGAGCAGGCTCTGATGGACCAGCGGTCTCAGCACGTGGCCTCTTCGGCCTAGCAGCCATACTCCTCGCAAGTGTAGTCGGGGTGATAGGACCCTCGCCCCATCGCAGTGGCTCATCGGAGACAACACCCGCACCCAATGCAAATGCAGTAATCATCTGGGGGTACGGCATGTTGCTCCGTGGCTGAGTGGCGATGAAAGTGCGTATCTCGCTGAAGATCAACGCCGCGATATCCATGGGGTGGTCGCTCAGAAACTCCAGCAATAGCCTCACCGACTCCACTGGTATCTGTGAATCTGTGCCTCTGGCCCTCAGATTGCAGTAGAGCAGCTTGTTCATAGCTGCGTACGATGGATGCATGTTCCCGGTCGTAAAGTACATACCGTCAAATAGACTCCGGTCCACACACACCGCATCGGCGCACTGACTCTCTGTCAGCTGTAAGTAGGTGCTCTCTGCCGCTGATACTGATGGACGCCCGCACCCCAGATAGGTAGCGATGTCGTCTATAGTGAATCTGACTGGGCGGCCCCCAACCTCTGCCTGCAGTGTCTCGGGCTGATCCTCGGCTGGGTGTGCTGTGGTGTAGAACTGGCGCACCACGCTAGCCATATACCCGGCTCCCTTCCTCAGCCAGGTGCTGAGGTGTCTATCCTGAAGGATCTCCACCAGTAGGCCCTCATATCGGAAGGCCTTCGGATCCACGTACCTCTCGACATTGAAGTTCCGCGACGAGAGGATCACTGGCCAGGGTCTAGCAGCTCGCCGGGTCGGTACTCTCCTCGACCCGGTCTCGGTCTCGGCATAACTCTCAAAGTCGCGAGACATGCGCGGCTCGCCTGTCTCGCCAATATCTGGCTGCTCATAAATGTACTCCTCTCGTGGCGGCTGGGCTGAAGACTGACCCCTATCAGATGGTCTCTGCACTGGCACAGGCTGCCACTCAGAATCTGAACTGTCGGGAGAGTCTGGCTGTGCTGGCTCCTGAAATGCCACGCCCTTCCGGCCGGTGGTCTTTTGGCGAACCATAGCTCTGTATATTTTTTTAGAACCACACGGCAGTAGATAGGAACATAGTTAGCAGTAGAATTTTTTTCAGAGGCACTCAAATATATATTTCTTTTTTCAATAATAAGCAACACACAACACAGCCAACTCTTTTAACCCTCATGACAATTCTTTTTTTTAAATCCTATCAGGACTTGCCTAACATCCAGGCTATGTTCAATAACTCTTTTAATTACGTGCACCAATGCATGCATGCCCATGCATGCCATGCATTCCCATGCGTAGCCTAACATCCAGGCTTATTTTCACAGCTCCACAGATTAACAACTCCACAGATTCAGTGTAACAAACGCAAGGACAAGTTTCATTATTATTTTAAACTCCAAAAACCTAATACTCTATTCTAACTTTTTACATGCAATAACCACGTAAACTAAGTCATGCTATGATAATTTACACAAAATTAAGCCAATTTAAGAAAAATTCAAATTTTTAGAATATGAACGGGTACTCACGTAGTATGGAAGGTGGAAAAGTCTCTGAAAAACCAACTGCCCTCGCCGAAATGTGAAGCTCGTGCAAAAATGCGTCAAAAATGGAACGCAGCAAATGTGAAAACTGATCGGGCAGAAATGTGGTATACTGCGCGAGGATCGCTATGGAATCGACCCTGCGCGAAATGGAGGCCTGGGGTGGTCGGAAAGTGAGCTTGAAGGTGAAGGGACACGGCGGCAATGGAGTTTTCAGGCGGAATAACGGTGGAAATGGACGGTTTTTCACGCGGGAAACACTTAAAAAGCATATCTTCGCGATCTCTATCGATAGCGAACAGCCGCTATCGATAGCCAGTAGGTTCTGTCCCGCAGTTATATTTTTTTGAATTTTTCAATTCCTCTATCGATAGCGCTAGTTTGGCTATCGATAGAGAAGTCAAAATTTTGACTTTTTCCCATTTTTGGCTTATTTTGACTAAATTATCATATTAACTATTCTAAACACTATTTTTAAATGCATAAAAGACACCTCGATACCCATGGTTTGCTAAGTTATCGAAAAAAATTGGCAACTTTACGGCTCAAAATTGGGTACTACGGGGGTCCTAAACTCTAACAACAATTAACATGGCTCAACAACTCGAAAGAAATGGCCTTAAATCATTTTTCAAAAATGTGCACAATATTCTCAATTGATTAACAAGTTATTCGCATTCTAGCACACGCATGATTTGAACATTTATGCATAATATAACAGGAAAGCAATATCCAAAGATTGATATGATGAAGATTTGAGTCCCAAAAAGATCGAATGGTTCAAAATTTGCTTTAATTGTCATAAGTCTCCACTTTATAACAGGTTTTATCAAATACTCAATTTGCCAAGTATAAAGATTTAAACCAAGTTCGTGCATGTGCGAGATTGAATACAGGCTAATCACAGTAAAGTTATCAATTAATGTATAGAAAATAGACAACTAGAATTGATATAAATGAAAGAATAAACTCACATTGTAATACATGTTTATTTATCAAATTCTATACAATTAATCTTTACATATATCATACTGGGTTAACATGTACACAAGAATGATAAACAATGTATAGTGAATTATTATGTATATACAAATTAAATGAACCAATAAATAAATCAATTATATATAAATGCATAACATATTAACAGAATATACAAACCCTCCCCAACTAGAAGTAAACATTGTCCTCAATGTTTAACCAAATGTTACGACTAGAAGAATGTATGAACAAGGGAATGGGTGGGTGGGACTAAGTTTAACGTCTTCAGCTAGACGAGAAATTCCTCGTTTAATCAAACTGGTAGGTTGGGTCTTCCAAACTGACAGACTCAATTACCAAACCATCCTGAATGCCCTCACTATCGGTAATACCCTCGATAAAAGGCTTAAGCCTTTGTCCATTCACAAAGAAGGACACACCAGTACGAGGGTTTTGAATTTCTACAGCACCGTGAGGAGTAACCCTAGTTACTACAAAAGGTCCATCCCAACGAGATCGAAGCTTACCAGGAAATAGCCTTAATTTAGAGTTAAACAGCCACACCTTCTGATTAGGTTCAAAAGATTTTCTGTTGATGTGTCTGTCATGAAACTCTTTCATTTTGGCTTTTGCAATTTTAGAATTCTCGTAAGCCTCACGCCTAATCTCTTCGAGCTCATTTAACTGAAGCTTGCGGTGAGAACCCGCTTCCTTCATTTCAAAGTTAAACTTCCTAATGGCCCAAAGTGCTTTATGCTCTAACTCGACCGGGAGATGACACGGTTTGCCATAGACTAGACGGTACGGAGACATACCAATAGGGGTTTTAAAAGCAGTCCTATAGGCCCACAATGCGTCATTTAAACGCAATGACCAATCCTTTCGATCAGGCCTGACAGTTTTCTCTAAGATATGCTTTATTTCCCTATTTGAAACCTCCACTTGCCCGCTAGTCTGAGGATGGTAAGGGGTTGCAACTTTGTGAGTGATGGAATATTTAGCTACGAGAGTTGCAAAGGGTCGATTATTAAAATGTGACCCTCCATCACTGATGATGGCCCTTGGAAACCCAAACCTAGAGAAAATGTTCTCTTGGAGGAAATTCAGTACCACCTTGTGGTCATTGGTCTTAGTGGCTATGGCTTCTACCCATTTGGACACATAATCTACAGCCACTAAGATGTATTCAAAGCCATGCGAAATCGGAAAAGGTCCCATGAAGTCGATGCCCCAAACATCGAAAATTTCGACGATCAAAATAGGGTTAAGAGGCATCATATCCCTTCTAGACATAGAACCCATTCTTTGGCAGTTTTGGCAGGACTTACAGAAGTCCAATGCATCTTTGAATAATGTGGGCCAAAAGAACCCACACTGCAAGACTTTAGCGGCAGTCTTTTTCCCGCTAAAGTGTCCTCCACATGCTAGAGTGTGGCAGAACTTCAAAACGTCTTGCATTTCACCCTCAGGAATACACCTACGTATGACCTGGTCAGCACAGTACTTAAACAAAAGAGGATCTTCCCAATAATAATATTTTATTTGGGAAAAGAACCGATCCTTCTCTTGTTTCGACCAAAGAGATGGTACAAGGCCTGTGGCATGATAGTTCACTATATGAACATACCAAGGTAAGGTGGAATGAGTGACGGCAAAAAGCTGCTCATCAGGGAAAGAATCCCTAATAGGCGTAGGGTCACTCTCTTCTTCAACTACAATCCTAGAGAGGTGGTCAGCAACGACATTCTCAGACCCTTTCTTATCCCTAATCTCAAAATCGAATTCTTGCAATAAGAGAATCCACCTAATCAGCTTAGGCTTAGTCTCTTTTTTAGAGAGTAGGTATCGCAAGGCGGCATGGTCTGAGTACACAATAGTCTTCGATCCCCACAGATAGGATCGGAATTTATCTAGAGCAAAAACTACAGCAAGCATCTCTTTCTCAGTCGTAGTGTAATTTAACTGAGCTTCATTCAATGTTTTGCTTGCGTAGTAAATAACAAAAGGGGCCTTATCTACCCTCTGACCCAACACTGCCCCCACAGCATAATCGGAGGCATCACACATAAGCTCGAAAGGAAGTGACCAATCGGGAGCTCGCATGATCGGTGCCGAAATCAACATTAAGCGCAGTTTATTGAAGGACTCTATACAGGCTTTATCAAAGTTAAATTCTACATCCTTAGCTAGCAGATTACACATTGGTTTTGCTATTTTGCTAAAGTCTTTAATGAAACGCCTATAAAATCCTGCATGTCCAAGGAAGGACCGGATCTGCCTAACAGTAGTAGGAGGAGGTAGTTTTGCAATTAAGTCTACCTTAGCTTTGTCTACCTCTATCCCCCTACTAGAAATGATATGCCCTAGCACAATGCCCTCACGAACCATAAAATGGCTCTTCTCCCAACTCAAAACAAGATTTGTCTAACAACATCTCTTAAGAACTTTTGAGAGATTAGAGAGGCATTCATCAAAAGAAGGACCGAAAACAGAAAAGTCATCCATAAACACTTCCAGATAGTCTCCTATCATATCAGAAAAGATAGAAGTCATACATCTTTGGAACGTGCTCGGGGCATTGCATAAGCCAAAAGACATACGCCTAAATGCAAATGTCCCAAACGGACAGGTAAACGTTGTTTTCTCCTGATCCTCGGGGTAAACCGCTATTTGGTTGTACCCTGAATAGCCATCTAGGAAGCAATAAAAGCTCTGCCCTGATAATCTCTCTAGAATTTGGTCAATATAAGGCAGAGGGAAGTGGTCTTTCCTAGTTTTGGAATTTAATTTCCTATAGTCTATGCAGACTCAGCTCTTGTAGGGACTAGAATACCCTCCTCATTAGCTATCACTGTTATTCCAGACTTCTTAGGAACCAGTTGAGTAGGGGAAACCCACTCACTATCTGAAATGGGGTAAATGATACCCGCATCCAGTAGTTTCAAAACTTCCTTCTTAACTACTTCCTTCATATTTGGATTTAATTTACGTTGGGCATCTCTAGAAGGATTCATACCTTCCTCTAGGTGAATACGGTGCTGGCAGATTGACGGGTCTATACCCTTTAAATCAGCAACCGACCATCCTATGGCTATTCTGTGCTCTTTCAAAATGGATAACAACTTACCTTCCTGTTCTAAATTTAATGCAGATGAAATTATCACAGGCAAGGTGTCGCTATCACCCAAAAATGCATACTTGAGATTAGCCGGCAGAGGCTTTAACTCAAGTTGCGGCGGAGACTCAAAAGACGTAGGAGAAGGGACACTGGCAATAGATGGAAGTGGCTCAACCCTAGGTCTCCATGGCAGCTTTTCTACAGAGGAGGCAGAATCTAAGACAAGATTTACCTCCATAAACGAGTGCTCCAAATCATGGTCCTCGAACCCAAAGTAATTTAAACATGTTTCTAACGGGTCCTTCATCATTGATACGGTGGTAGAGGAAGCTACACCGTATCAATGATGTCAACAAAAGAACAATCCTCAAAGTTATGAGGTTGATTAGCTGCACTATAAACCTGCAGCCTGGTTTTCATGTTACCAAAAGACACCTTCATAATGCCAGTCCTACAATGAAGGACTGCATTAGCAGTTGCTAGAAGAGGTCGTCCTATTATAACAGGGATTTGGGGCCTAGTTATATCAACAGGCTCCATATCTAGGACAATAAAATCTGCAGGAAAGACGAACGAATCTATCTTAACCAAAACATCCTGCAGTATACCTCTAGGTACCTTTGTGGACCTATCTGCGAATTGAAGAATAGTAGGTGTGGTTTAGAGTGTTCCAAGCTCCATTTTGGCGTAAATTGAATATGGAAGAATATTCACACTTGCGCCAAAATCAACTAACGCTCTATCAATGAAGTGGCTTCCTAAGAAGCAAGGTATAGTTGGCGTTCCTGGATCTTTTCTCTTAATTGGGGCTTGGAATTGACACACAGCACTAGCAATATCAACTGGAGCTATGGTTTTAGATAAATGCACTCGCTCCTTGCGTTGCTGTGTGCACATTTCCTTCAAAAATTTGGCATACGAAGGAATCTGTTTTATGGCATCTAGCAGAGGTAAATTAATATGGACACTTTTAAACACCTCTAACATATCCGACATGCTTGCCCCCTTCTTAGCTCTTCTCTCAGGCGCAATCAGCGCGGATGGAAATGGGGCTTTCGGCACGTACGATGCCACTGGATTGTCTATAGCTGCGGGAAAGTTATCCCTCGACGCTTCAGACTCTTTCTCAAATGCAGGCTCTCTCTCTATCTCTCTCTCTATCTCCCTCTCTATCTCTTTCTCTTTTTCTCCCACTTTATTATCTACCACCTTCCCACTACGCAAGACTGAAACAGCCTTAACTTCCTCATTAATATGTGGGTTCTGAGAAGTGGAACTCTCAGCTACAAAAGCTCCCTTGGGATTGGCAACAGCCTGACTCGGAAATTTCCCTTCCTCTCGGCGACTAAATGAAGCCGCTAGTTGACCCATTTGGGTTTCTAACTTTGAAATGGATTGGGAATGGGAATGAGTGAGTTGGGCTGAAGCCTCTAGGCTTTTCAGGGTAGCTAAGACTTGTTCCTCAAAACCAGGAGTTCTATGAGGTTGTGGTGGTGGTTGAGTCACAGCTTGACTCTGATACTGGGGTGCAGGTGCTTGAGGAGCACCATAACTGGGATACTGGGATTGCATCAATGGTGGTCTATAGGGTTGACTGATAGCAGGGTTACTGCTATATGGGGGTCTTGCAGGCTGACTAGGATTGGATCCTCTAGGCTGGCTTGACCACTGGAAATTGGGGTGAGTCTTCCACCCAGGGTTGTAAGTATTGGAATACGGATCATTCCTAGGTGGTGCATATCCTTGAGCAGCATTAACCTGCTCTTGGACAAACTCAGGGTACTGGCCTGCCATAGGACAATATGGGGTCTCGTGAGTGGGGTCAGTGCAAATATTGCACACCAAGTTGACAGGTTTCACATGGGCTTTTGAAGATTGCCCTTGTGCCGCGATTAATTGGTCAAGCTTTTGAGACAGAGCCTCAACTTGCTTATTTGCCAGAACTTGGGTGTCTACATCATAAATACCGCCCTTTTTGGGAGACGGTTTCTTTGCTAACGCATCATCACGGTTACCTAAAGACATTGAGGCCATGTGGAACGAATCCTCACTCAACGCTTCAAATAATGCCCACATTTCATCCTCACCTTTACTTAAAATGGCTCCCCCACAGGCAGATTTCACTGTCTGTGTGTCACCCTCTGTTAAACCTCTAACAAAAGACTCAATGATTTGCCACTTAGGTACATCATGATGGGGGCATAATCTAAGGAGTTCCTTCATTCTTTCCCAGGCTTCGTGGAAAGATTCCTGTTCATGTTGGACGAAGTTGGTTATACCTCGTCGCATCTGATGTGTTTTACCGACAGAGTAAAATCTAGACAGGAATAGCTTTTGAAGCTGTTCCCAAGTTGTGATAGGGACAGGGGTTTGGAGAGTACAAAGCCAGTGTTTGGCCTTGTCTTTCAGGGAAAACGGGAATAAAAACAATTTCAGGGATTCTGGATGGAACCCCTGAATTCTGATAGTAGAACAAATTCCTAAGAATTCCTGCAAATGGTCGTATGGGTTCTCTCTATCTAACCCATAGAACGTTGGAAGCATCTGGATGGTAGCATGCTTAATCTCATAGATGAGATTCTCTATGTGCGGGATTTGGATACAGGAGGGTGGATTAAAACTATTGGGCATGAAGTGATCCCTCAAAGTTTTAAGACCTGGTGGTGGTTGAATATTATCCGCTGGTAACATGGCAGTGTGTGCAGATGATTCAGCCATTTTTAAATGATGCAAAGGTACTGACTCGCTGGACTGACTTTGAGATGCTTTAACAGCTCTCAGAGTTCTTTCTAATTCAGAGTCTATAGGAATTACGTTTAATGACAACGACCTTCTACCCCGCATAAAATAGGTCACCACAGAAAATCACGGAATTACAATAAACAATTGTGAGCAGTTAATATTGAGCTTTTAATTTGTTATTTTAAGCGCGCGGGAGTGAAGCTCCCAATTCCTGATTTCAGCCACCTGTCGTTAGAGAAGAAAGAATAATGAATAAAAAATGATAATTATAATATCTAGATATTAACAGTATAAAAGAATATATGTATTATAATATAAACAGTATTAATATTTACTACTTAAATTAAATCCAAATATTCTTTATAAATAAACCGTAGTTCCCCGGCAACGGCGCCAAAATTTGATCGACTGGTACGACGAGGGAGATTATTCCCCGTCAGTGATCAG
>JAESVK010066678.1:0-13896 GCA_017140935.1 Hamamelis virginiana
ACACCTACCATTCACATGAGTATGGTCAATTGAATGTTGCATCCCTCACATAGTAGGTTCTTAGAATGCCCCATTATCGCACCTCATGATATCCAATATGTAACAAGCTAGTATGAACCCTCAGAATGAATGTGTTCCCGCATATCTGCAGCCAAACACATCCACCACAAGAATCCACCTATCTTGTAATGGTAGGAGGCTAGGATAAAGCACTCGTATGCCTCTTCCTTACAATTTAAATTTGAAAACGAGGGGTTTTAGGTCTCATCAGATTTAAACATACATTGCATGCATACATATATCACATATATAAGTTCATTAATCATTCTTTATTATTAGTACAATAATGATACTCCGACTATCCACAAAGGAAAGGGACACTATCATTAAGGACATATAATAATATGGTTAATGGGCCCCTAAAACATACATCTAGCATATATATGGGCCTTATGGAAAGTTTATGGACTTTTAAGGTTGGGCCCAACTAGAGCCATAAGCTGAGCCCTAGGTTTAATGTGGGTTATGTGATCGTAATTTTAACCTGTAACTATTACATAAAAGAAAATAACTTCTTAAGGTCTTCTCTTTGTCCTCCCACTGCTCCATGTATCCTCGGGTCCACCACGTACCTTCTCGATCTTCAAAGTATATTTACAATAAACAAAGAAAGGGTATAAAGGAATAGGGGAATACATTTGGGAAAAAGGGGAGAAGGCATGCAAGCCTTAATTAAAATTACATCACCAAAATTTAACAACTTAAATTTACAACCCATAAAAGAAAACACATCTCATGTGGCCAATCACATCTCATTTCAATTGGCCTTTTAAGTCCATAATTTTCCATTTATTATACAATCTAATTGTACAAAATAAAGCATTCAAAGGAACAAAAGATAAATGGCAATGGCATGTATTTAAAATTAAAGTAACACTTTACTTTTAGTGTTTTCTCAAAACACCAAGAATCTGCCCGCTGTTTTGTAATAATTATTTGCACCTTTTAAAACAACTTTTAAAATACAAGAACACTTCATTTCACTAGGATTTTCAGTGTTCTTTCCAATGGCAGGGGTCTCGTTAAGTGATTCCAACGTTTGATATCACTTTAAATTGTTTTGCGACTTCAACTCCAAATCTGGACAGATTTGAGTATCGGTCGCAAAATACTTAGTGCGGCTATCTAAAGGTCAAACTAAATTATGGGAACCCTTCCTATAACTAGTTAAGACCTTATATTAGTGAAGTCGATAGGTGGCCTGTTGCAAAAAATCAATAAAACCATTTTTAAAGATTTTACAAACTGACAGTGTTTCTGTCCAGAAATGGCAGCACACTGTTTTAGCTTTATAACTCTTATAAAACTTATCCAATTAATATTATTTCGTGCACTAACTATTAGGACACTTAAATATATTAATGTAGATGACTCCCATGCAATTTAATCGAATTAAAAAGCTAAAACAACTCTTGTTTAATTCCAAAATTCTCAAAATGGCAATTAGGGTTCCAAAATCCTAATTTCACTTTAATTCTATTTTCTTCACTTTTGAATTACAAAACCTTTTTCAAACAATTTTATAATTATGAAAGTCATGTAATATTCATTATGTGAAGAAGATAGAGCCATCATGAAGCCACTAAGTGGCCGTGACACACTAGGGTTAGGAAACCCTAGTGTGGCCGTGAGCTTATAGAGAATTAGGGTTTTAGTTTTTTTTCAATTTTGATCATATAAAAGTGCAAGAGTCAAATATAATCAAACTAAATATTTAGGATTTCTTAAACCCTAAAATATAGTCATCATATTACAAACTTTCCTATTTCATAATGAATCTAAATATCACAAGCTTTGACTATCAAAGAAAGCATAAAATTAGAATCTTTTTTGAAATAGGAAACTTTCCTTATCATCTTAGAGTTTCTAAAACTCTAAATTTCCAGCCACCATTTAATTAATTAATAACATTAATTAATTCCTAGGTTAACTAGGATTTACCTAATTTGTATCACATAACAATTAGGTAAGACTACACCCAATAGGAAACTATTCAAATTTGAAATTCCTAGTTAAACTAGGTTTCCTATTATGACTAGGGTTACTAAAATGATGGAGACTCATCATCCATTAATCATGGCCATCCAATCTTAGGGTTCCTAAAATAAATGGCCTAGATTAATTAATGTTATGAGACCCTAATGCAGTCCCATCACCCTAGTTGCCGTCACCTACCTCCAAAAGTCCACCATGGCCGAATTGCACTCAAGCTTGGGTTCTTACACCCATGGCCGAATGCCTCTAGGGTATTTACATCCTATATGCAGCCCCTAAATTCGTCCATCACTAGAGTATATTAAATACCTAGTTGCAAATAATCATAATTAAAACAAAACACATACAAAGGTTCAAAAAGCCTTAGGGCCGAATTCATCCTTGGGGTTTTCTCAAAACCTCAAATTAATTTAAACATTTTTAAACACATGCCAAGCTATGCCATTCATGATTCGAATCATAGGTTTGAGTTGGCTCTGATACCACTGAAAGAATACGCCATGGGAACGCAGCGGAATGTAAACAATAAAATTTTCCCATTGATATTCATCCAAGAATCGAACTCAAACTATAAAAGCGAATCAAAAAAATTAATCAAACATTAATTAAAGCTTACTTGTGTTCCTTTGTAGATGCTATCCTCCAATCCTTGCCGTGAATCCTCGCGAAACCTCGAGCTCCAAAAATATGGAAACCTCCAATGAAGTCCACACGAGCCTAAGACTCCTTGAACTCCTTGATCTCCACAACTCTTGAAGAGAATGCAAGCTTGAGAGGGAGAGAGAGAGAGTGGCGGCAATGAGAGAGAGAGGCTCACTTTAATGAGTTGGATTATGAAACCCTAGGCCTATGTAAAGATGATTTTTAAGCTACTTTAAGTATGTATTCAAATCTATCCAGATTTGAATATATGTTTTAAAATGGTTTAATTAACATTTTTAAGCCATATTTTGCATGATTTTATTAGTAGTTTCATAGTATATTCATGTAGAAAGCATGCTAGGTCATCTTCACAATTTTTTATTCTTATTTTCATGGTTTTTAGGGTAGTTTAAGGTTAATATTCAAATCTGTCCGGGTTTGTTTATGTCCTTAAATTGCTTCTAAAAATTATTTTAGGGATAAATCTAACTTAGAAATATGTTTAGGATCACATAGTTTGATTAGTATGCATTTAGGAACTTTTTCATGCATGATTAGAATTGACTTTGTGAATGTTTGATTAATTTAGTTAAATTACAGCATGAATTTGCATTAGTATGTTAGGTTTTAAGATAAACTTTAAGGCTAGTTAGGGACCCTAGGCTTAGGAAGGTCACTTGACCTTCCCTAGGACTGTCCTTTGTTGTAAAGACCGCTATCTGATTTGAGTATTGCATTTGATTTGAGAGTCTATCTTCGAGAGGTTTCCTAAAAGGTTTTTAATGTGATTTTTATGAAATAAACATGATTTTTATGAGATATTTGATTATTAAATGATTTTCAAAAAAATTTGAAATACTTTAAAGATTTTTACTTTGGAATGAAATTCCTCTCCATATGATTTGTTTTCTTGAAATATCTTTGAAAAAGATTTTCAATTGGAATTTAATTCTAAAGATGAGAATTATTTAGAATATTTGGATTTTGAGAAAGTCTTTTAATTTGAAATGATTTCGAATAAATGATTTTAAATGAATAAAAACTCTCGAAGCTAGAGTCTTGAATTAGGTTGAATACCTTTGATGATGTGATCGATTACAATGGGAGAGTCCTTGGGTAGTCGAACTACGTGGACTTTGATACTTGCTAGGTGATACTAGTAAGTTACGTAGGCGCTAATAGGGCTCAAGTCCGCCCTAGGATGCCCGTAGGGTATTCTAGGTTTTTAGGGTTTGTTTGTATATATTTTCTTATTATTAATATGACTAATATAGATAATGCATTTATATCACTATTTTTTTTGGTTGATTAAATTATTTAGGATTGTTTGCATTAAAGATTTAAATAGCCCAAATAAATTAGAAGTCCTTTAATTAGGGCGAGGTGGGTGCCTACAAGTGAAAGCTTGGAACCTTCCCACGTCGTAACCTAGCCCCCGGATCCAACTCTGGTTTGTAGACTGCTTTTCCATTAATGGAGTTTGTTTTATTGAAAACAAAATATTTTTATGGTTTCCTTATTCCTTAAAAATAAGGTGGCGACTCCTTTGTTTTGTTTGTTTTCTAAACCCCCCCTAATCACATCGCCCGGTGATGATGTGGACTCACCCCATAAAGCCCGTCAAAAGGCTGGTCCACACATACATATAAGCAAGCCTTGCAGTACTAGAAGATTATACCCAAACAAAACACAACTTCTGGAAGGTCATTGCCCACTCCAAACTTCTGGAAGCACTAGAAGATTATAAGCAAGCCTTGCAGCACTAGAAAATTTCATTTCAGGTAAAGTGAGAAAAGAGCTGCCCTTGTTGAGGTTCCATCTAAAGACTCTCTGTCTACAATAATTACTGCTTTGTTCATTTTGTAAGCTTAAGATTGTTTTGGATGGGAATGCTATGACATTCTTATTTGGAATTCCTTGATTTACAGTACTTTTCATCTCAATGATCTATCTCCCGCAGTAAGGCAGTTTTCTTGTGACATTTATTCCAATACATAAAGTATATGTTCCAGAAGATTCACGTGACTCATTGACATGCTCTCTCTCTCTCTCTCTCTCTCTCTCTCCACACACACACACACTAAAGTAATGTTGCTAATTTTATTGAAAACAGAGAAAGAAACCAGAGAATATACCAGTTTAGGGAATGCATTGTTGATAGAAAAGACCCCAAAGTACTCTTTCTCTCTTGTGTATTTAATTTTATTCAGTTATATAAAATGAAGAATAGGATCCAAGGACATGATAATTTAAGGAATCCATAAAAGATGAAAAACCCAGGAGTACTTTCCTCTAAAGTTAATATATATATATATATATATATATATATATGTTTCATTCTCACTGAAGTTTACGTGGGCCTAAAGTCTTTATGTGACAAAGTTCCCCTATTTTTTCTAGGATGAATGTTGATTTGCATTAATTTGGGTTTGTTACATAGCATTTAACAATTATACATACAGATAATTTCTTCTTAATTAATTTTTATTGGTTCCATTCATTTTAAGTTTCTTTCGTTTGAGGTATATGCTTTTATTGCTTTATTTTATAGATGGAGGGAATTGCAAGCAAAGCTAGAAACTTGCAAATGAATCTATGAATGGGAAAGGCTTGTCAAAATCCTAGACATAATCGTGCTGATATTGCTTGTTACAAGGAATTTTGTGTGATTTATTTATTATTTTCTTTATGTAGGTTTCCAATTAGGTCATCAACAAAAAATGGAGGACGGAACCAGTTTTTTTGTCGAGAAGAAGATGCATTTAAAGACTCATTATTAGAATTTTGTTTTGGAATGGAGGATGATTTGAATGTATCCATATCTAGGATTCCAACATTAACTGTACGACTTTTAGTTAATTAATTATAAATCAATTAAGTTTAACACTTATTGCATTTGTATGTATATTTTGTATTTTTCTTTGATAATTTTATTAATGATTTTTGCGCTTTAATGGGTGGTTTGGAATGTGATTGGGTGTATATAAAGGTTACAGGTCATATTTTTGTAATATTGAAAACAAAATTGCAAAATACAGAAAATATATATTTTTTTTTTACAGGTAAATCAAAGATGAAGGTTTAAAACCGTAGTCGTTTTTTGAAAGACTGGGGTTTCGCACCGTAGTTTTCTTATAAAAGATTAGAGTTTTAAACCGTAGTCGTTTCCTAAAAGACTAGGGTTTTAAACCGTAGTCGTATCCTAAAAGACTAGGGTTTATAACCGTAGTCCTTTGTAAGAAAAGACTAGGGTTCAAAAACCGTAGTCGAAGATAAAACTACCACCCGCCTGACTACGGTTTCAAAACCCTAGTCTTAACTCAAAGACTAAGGTTTTTGCACCTTAGTCGTAGGCAGTTTTTGTAGTAGTGTAGGCCCACATAGGGCAAAAATAGCATGGGGGATGGATGACCATCCACCAAGGGATGGCCAACCGTCCCAAGGGGGATGGTCATCGATCCCTTTAGCCAATAACTGCTAATTTTGAGAGATTTTTCTGCCCGGGACTCTTCTAAGCCTTGCCATATGTCCAGTTCGGCTATGGGGACTTTGGAATGAGTTTAAACACCTTGGAAGACTGGTTTAGAGCCCTTGGATCATTCCTAAGAGATTTAAACTCAGCCATTGATCAATTTCAGGCCTCCCTATAAATAGAGGGCTCTAAAATCAGTTTTAACACAGACACAATTAAGCTTTAAGAGTTAAACTTGGAGAGTAGAGGCATGAGCAATTGCACAAGCTTCCCCCATAGCACTCTAGCTATAGTTTTGAGTTCCTTGAAATCCTTGGAGTCCTTGGAGTTTGAAGAGAAGACTTGGAGCAAGAGGGAATGAAGCAAAGAGGTTAGTAAGTTTTGTAGTTTGTTTAAAGTTTTATATTTCTTTTCTTCTGTGTCCATGTTGTGATAGGATTAAGTATTTAGGATAGGTTTTCATATTACTCTAGTATGCATGATAGGGATTAATGATAGGGATTAGTTTATGCTAGGATAAAAGTTTGCAGATCTTTTTTTTCTCCTTTAGTTCTTATTCTTTATTCTCATTCCATGCCATGTTAGTATTAGGTATTTGGGATTTATTTTGTGTCTAGAATATATGATAGGAAATTAGTTTCATGCATGTTCTTTTCTTAAAGTTAGGAAACTATATTAATCCATCTTTTCGAGTTTTTTTTTTTTTTAATATTGTTACCATGTTAGGGATGCATGTTAATAGTTTAGGTTTATGTCGTTACTTTAATCATGTCTTGTTTGGAGTACCATATGAATTGTGATCGAGGGAGCAAGCTAAGGTAAGTCCCTTCCCTTATGTTAAAAAATTGGTGTTTTCAAATATAATGCATGATTGTTGTGGCATATCATACTAGGTTGCATATTAGGTCATTTACACTCCTTTTATTCATTTATTTTATGGGTTTTAAACCCACTCTTTGGTTGCATATAAATCTGTCCAAGGTTTAAAGTGACTTTAAAGTGGATCGAAAGTCACCCTTTTAGGCCAAAATTAACTTAGAAACATGTCTAGGTTCCCATAGCTAACTTAGATTGCATTTAGGACATTTTCATGCATTGTTTATATTCTTTAATGCATTTTTAATGCATTTTCCAGAAATTCCAGCATGCATTATTTAGTATTTTAGGTACTTAGATTGACTTAGGATTAGCTAGAAACCCTAGGATTAGGGGGGTCACTTGACCCCACTTAGGACTCTTCTTTGTTGTAAGAATTACAATAAGAATAGAGTTCTATTTTACCTAGGAATCTACTTCGAGAACAAGTCTGAAAAGTGATTTTGAAAGAATTCAAAATGGAATGAAATTCCCTCTCTTATAAGTAGTGTTTTGATCAAACTTAAACTCTCGAAGCTAGAGTCCAAGATAAGACAGAATCTCTACAATTATGTGGTTTATTACAATAGGAGAGTCATAGGGTAATCGAACTACGTGGACTTTGATCTTTATCAAGAAATTGGTAAGATACGTAGGCAGTCAATAGGGCGCAAGGCCAATCTTAGGTAGACTCTTGTCTCCTAAGACTCTTAGGATTTTTTATTCTTTTATTATTTATTATTATTATCTAGTTGTGAACCAGCCAACCTGGATCTGGAGGCCCTCTCGTTCACTTTTGGGGGGGGAGTTTATCTTGAGTGGATTGTGGATGATGTTTATCCGTCTCGATTTATCCTCCTCTATTATCCTTCTCTATTATCTACATTTATCCTTCTCTATTATCCACTCAAGATAGGGTTTTTGAAAAAGGATAAGAGTTTTGTAAAAACTAGGAGTCGCCACCTTATTTTTAGGGAACAAGGAAACCACAAAAAAGAGTTTTATTTTCAATAAAACATTGACCCCATATTTTGGAAAAGCATGGTCTTTTGAATCAAAGTTGGATTCGGGGGCTAGGTTACGAAGTGGGAAGGTTCCAAGGAACTCCTTGTAGGCACCCACCTCGCCCTAATTAAAGGTCTCCTAATTAAGTTTGGGCATTATCAAAATCTTTTCAAAACAATCCTAGTATATCTAATCAATCACAAAATATGAATAATAATATATAATAATAATAATATATAGTACCAAAGTATACACAATCCTAAGGGTCTTAGGAGACTAGAAGTCAACCTAAGATTGGACTTGCGTCCTATTGACTGCCTACGTACCTTATCAATTTCTTGACAAAGATCAAAGTCCACGTAGTTCGCTTACATAGGACTCTCCTATTGTAATAAACCACATAATCGTAGAGATTATATCTTATCTTGGATTCTAGCTTCGAGAGTTTGAGTTTGATCAAAACACTTGTTATGAGAGATGGAATTTCATTCCATTTTGAATTCTTTCAAAATCACTTTTAGAATTGTTCTCGAAGTAGAATCCTAGGTAAAATAGAACTCTATTCTTATTGTAATTCTTACAACAAAGAAGAGTCCTAGGTGGCGTCAAGTAACCCCCCCTAATCCTAGGGTTTCTAGCTAATCCTAGGTTAGTCTAGATACCTAAAACACTAAGGTATGCATGCTGGAATTTCTGGAAAATAAATAAAAAATATAATCAAGAGTGCAAACAATGCATGAAAATGTCCTAAATGCAAATCTAAGTTAGCTATGGGAACCTAGGCATATTTCTAAGTTGATTTAAGCCTAAAAAAATGAGTTTTAATGCACTTTTAGGTTACTTTAAATCCATGGACAGATTTGAAAGTAATCTTGAAGTGTATTTAAAAATCTAAAACAAATAAAAAAAAATGGTGAAGAATGCATTAAATGCAACCTATTATGCATACTAAGCTATCATAAAAAAATGGCATTTAATCACAAGGGAAGGGACTTACCTTTGCATGCTCCCTCGAACACATTTATATATATCAATCAAACATCCCAAATGATAAATATAAATCATGATAAGAATAATACTAATGCTTAACTTGAATAAACTAACAACCTAATATAAATAACCTAAACATGCATTCCTATATACTAATTCATACATGCTAAAAGAGATTCTAAATATGAACACTTAATCCTAAATACTCAATCCTAATATGGTATGATAATATAAGAATGGAAGAAGAGAAATATAAAATAAACTAGTCTATTATGTATACTAAAGAAATATGAAACTTATACTATGCATGCTAATAATAAACTATATCCTATGCATACTAACAATAAACTAAACCCTATGCATACTAAGAAAATAAAAACCTAACCTAACATGATTAAAGAAGAAAAAGAAAAAGAACAAGAACAGAAAAGAAAACTACTAACCTCTGCCTTCAAGCCTTCAAGCTTCAAGCCTTATCCTCAAGCTCCAAGCCTTCTCTTCAAGCTCCTAGGACTCCAAGGAACTCAAAGACTTTAAAACTTAAGCTAGATTGCTATGGGGGAAGCTTGTGCAATTACTCAAGCCTCTACTCTCCAAGCTAACTCTCTAAAGCTTATTTCTATGTGTTGAAACTGATTTCAGGGCCCTCTATTTATAGGGAGGCCTGAGTTTGATCAATGACTGAGTTTAAATCTCCTAGGAATGATCCAAGGGCTCAAAATCATTCTTCCAAGGTGTTCATACTCATCCAAAAGTCCCCATGGCCGAACTAGACACATGGCAGGGATTGGAAGAGTCCCGGGCAGAAATAACACTAAAAAAGAGCAATTATTGGCTGAGAGGATTGACGACCATCCACCCTAGGACGGTTGGCCGTCCCTCATGGACGGTTGGCCATCCCTAGGTGGACGGCCATCGGTCCCCCATGCTATATTTAGCCTGTGTTGACCTACTTCAGCCCGTTTTGACCCGGTTTCGGCTTTTTTCGGCTTTTCGAGCCCGTATTAAGTCCAAATTTGATGATTCAAGCGTCGAAACGATCGTGATTCGTTTCTCCATATTTTAAGAAGTGTTTGAAGTGAAAATTCATTGACCTAGGTCAAAGGTTTAGGGAAAAGTCGACCGATTAGCTGTTTAGGGCCTGCCGGGCTCAAATTAGGGTTTTGAAATTTGCTAACCGATTGCTTTCAAAATCATTTCTTCTTCTTGAAACAAGTTTTAAAATGTTTTAGGAAAGTTTTTTGAAGCCTTTGAAGGCTTTGGTTTGATAAAAATATCGAATCCCGGTCGCTTCCGGTTGAAACCCTAATCTGAGCTTTGAAAGGGCTTTTCGAGCTTCAAGAGTCAATCATGAGCCAGGAGGCTCCACAGATTTTGTCATTGATCAACTTAGCTACCAAACACACTTTACATATCTATGCTAAATCCTCGAGACCATTCGAGACAAGATCGACAGCCATTCAGGGCTTTTGTGATTCAAATGACCAAACTACCCTTCAGTCACAAAAGGCCTTATTTTCTATCAAGCCTGGCTCGGAATGCCATGAAATTTTGCAGAGACGTTCCTAGACTCTCTAAAAACCTAATGCAAAAAGAACCGATTCAATCTGACCTAAAAACACACATGTGATAATGGCCTCTACCTAATTACCCACAAAGGGTAAAATTGGGAACTTAGGGTTTTAACACCCTGTTTCACCTCAAATCAAAGGCAATCATTCATGACCATACTCATGGTAAAAAATGGATGTCTACAAAAACCCCTCGTTGATGTTCATGGCTTCGCCAGTGAATATCAACGAAAACAATGACATCCCATTTTTGACACGACAAAATAGGGATAATCAAATCAATTATCAAAATTATTTTGAAAGCTTCACTTCAAATTCTCTCTTCCTAGAAGTCTCACTTCTAGTTATCTCAAGGATTTTCAATCCTTTTGGAAATTGCATTTCCAATTATCATAAAAAATTTGGGAGTCTTCGACTTATTACTAGAAATTTCATTTCTAGTCAACTTCAGGATTTTCAATCCTTTTGGAAATTGCATTTCCAATTATAATAAAAATTTGAGAGTTTTCAACTCATTACTAGAAATTGCCTTTCTAGTCAACTTAAGAATTTTCAATCCTTTTGGAAATTGCATTTCCAATTATCATAATATCATACCTTAATATTATTTACATACATTTCATGTATATTTCATCAATGCTTCATGGTTTCAAGGTTTTGGGCCTCGAAAATGGGCTTTTCTCATTAGCCTCCCCTCCATAGGCTTACTCACCTTTATCATTCCCTTCATGGGTCTCACAAGCTCACCTCATCAAATGTATTCATAATCATTTCATGATTACAAACCTTGTTCACACAATCTTTTCATTCATTCAATTCTAAATCTCATGGTTTTTAACCAAAAATTCATCATTTTATGTGAACTTCCCTATTAACAATTGCTCAATTTTCACTTTGGTAAGCACCAAATCTTCTTCATTCCTCATCAAATCATCAAATATCATTCAATCTCAATCAAATGCACTTTCCTAAATCAAAATTGAAAGGAAATGAGTCAAAACAAGTAACTTTCACTCCACTCTTTCAATCACCAACAATTTCATTCTTCACCAATCTCACCCAAGCTTTGGGTTTGCAGGCTTCGAGCCAGCCTTCATAGGAGCACCATGGATCAAGAGGGGATCATGAGGCATCGAGTTCACGGGGAACGAGGAAATCATCCCGGCGGAGATGATTTTGTATCATTAGGCCTATAGGAGGCCCACTTAGGGTTTTCTATGTAACTTTTTCTATATGTATGCACTACAAACCCTAATTGGCATGTAATTATATCCTAATGAGAATACAAATATGTTTCAATTGATTTTTTGGTTCAATTTTAACCCGAAAATAGGTTAAAACTGACGAAAATTGAGCGAAAAGTCAAACCGGAAGTCAAAAAGTCTCGAAAAAGTCAAAATTAGGCAAAATTTGAGATCAGCGATGGATGACCATCCCTCCATGGACGGTTGGCAGTCCCTAGGGGACGGTTGGCCGTCCTTTGGGAGATGGTCATCGACCCTGGTTCTCATTTTTTGAACATTTTGACGTTTTTTAACTTTTTGAGAGTCCTACTTCGCCTCTAACTCAATTTCTTTGCCAAAAAGCTATAAAAACACACCTCTAGGCTCACTTTCATCACACTAAACACAATGGAAGCTCTTAAGTTGATTATCAACCTATTCGTAGCAAGAATGAGGGCAGAAGACAAGAGGGTGTTCGCACGATTCGGCCTGACTTCGTGGTTCTTTCTCTGTCATGTGAAGCTTAAAGACAAACTTCTCAACTCTGTGATCCACTTCTGGGACTCTAATCTTCATGTGTTTCGCTTCAACTGTGAAGAGGTATGTCCTTTATTTGAAGAATTTTGTGCCTTGATGAATGTCTCTGTTAATGGTCCTTTCATCTTTCCTACCATCCGTCGAGGTTACTTCCAAACATTTTCTTCTCTCTTTGACCTCTCGCCTATGGAAGCTTCTTCATATATCCATGAAAACTCCATTGATATTCTCAAACTAGCTTCATTTTTCTTGAGGGAAGGGGGAAAACCACTAGCTCTTCATAGGCCTACCCAGTACGCAATCGCCTTATGTGTAGTGGGTTGTTTCCTTGTTTCAAACGGAACCGTTTTCATACCCATTGAAACATGTGAACTCATTCTGCCATTGTCGAAGTCTCATAACATCATCCCTCTAGTGCTAGCTGAAACTCTAAATGGGTTTGACCACTTCCACTCCAACTCTGCTTCTTGCATTAGGGGTAGCCCCATTCTCTTTCAGATGTGGTTGGCTGAGAGACTCAAGCTGATTACTCCTTGTGATGGGCCTAAACACTAGTCCCACAACTATTGTTCTCGTAAGCTTTTGTTTCTTGAGCATCGCTCGATTCAGGATATGATCATCTTCTTCTCTTCTCTGACTTGGGAAGATATTCAGTGGCATGTGGCTATATGGGATTGTGGTAAAGAATATGTACTACACACTTCTTCGGGATGTTGTCAAGTGAAGCTTATGGGCCTAAAGCATACATCAATTTACTGGGCTTCTCTTGTACTTTGTCAAATGGGCCGTGCTCAAATCAATCTCCCTCTCAAAGGGCATATTCATGGGGTTGAGGCGGTTACTCCTTCATTGGTATCTTGGGCTGTGAAGAAATGGGCTTCAGGCTTATGTATGAGTCAGGTAGGGGATTGCAATGGGCCTTTTAGGCTTGATGGGGAGTATCGGGCTTGGCATAAACAAGACTTGGGTTTGAAGGTGCAGGCTATGAAGGATAAGGTTCAAAGCCTCGTTTATGGTTCTCAAGTTACAGCTCAGTCGACAGGTTCATCACTTCCACCATATGCATCACGAGTTAGGATGACTAAAAGAAACAGGGGAAATGAGAATGAAGCCCAAACCCGCAGAGCGAGAAGGACTTAGAGTAGATTAGGGATTATTTTTTTTTATTTTTTTAGCAATGTAAGATTTGAAGAAAGTAGGAATTATGAACACACATGGCATGTAATAAATCTTTCAAAAGGTTTCTACGCTTTATGGATGAATAAATATCAATTTTATTAAAATCTCAACAAATATCCCTTAATAATTACAAATGAACCAAACTCTTGGTTTTTTACAAGAAATAGACCGCACCCAAAGTAACTTTATGGGCTGCCTACGTATCCCCGTCCTTGATGCAATGCTTTGTCATTTTTCTCTAACTCTTTGTGATATTTGGGGAATCAGGTCTTCGTAGTTCATGAATCAATATTGAAAAAGTCCACTTCTTTTTTTTTTTATTTGCTCTAACTTTTGCCTAAGCAGCCTTTTCAGGTTTCTACTTAGC